>JAOUQZ010063707.1:0-19706 GCA_028564935.1 Neosilurus hyrtlii
AATAAGCCCTATGGTGTTTTTTGAACCGAAAAAAAAAATAAGACAGTGTCTTATTATCGGGGAAACACGGTATATATGCCAGCCGGTGCAACGTGAAAAGTCAGGGAATGCAAGTGTTCACTCCACCAGTCAATTTATACATTACCCAATGTCCATAAAATTTGTCAGGAACCTGTTTCAGGGTGACCAATTGTTTCTGGCATAGGATCTCATATAGAGCCCATTTCCCAATTTAATGACTTTCATATCAAATCATTGGTAACTTAATTCCCCTCTTATATACATGATACATCTGGCTTTTTGAGGAAATTTGAGAATTTTGAGTGCTTTTAAAGACACTGATGAGCAAAATGGCTATTGCTAGTTTATATATGAATGTTCCTCATAAGGAGGGGTTAGAGGCCCTACATTACATGGACTCAACATGGACTTTGCAGACACCTTGAAGATGGCTGTCTAAACATGGCCAAATGATAAAGGAACATGCTAAAGCTATCCAAGCCTTGGTGGAGCAACGAGCTATTAAGAATTAGCACCTATAGCAAGCTATTAGCTTGGGTGTCAAATGCCTCACAAGGAATTTGAACTCTCTAAATGACCAAATGAAAGATTAGTTGGCTTCCAGAGACAAACCATCCTCATTTGAGGATCTAATATTCCTTCTGCCATCCGCATAGATAATCATCTCAGAGAAAGAAATATGGAAAAGACATACAAATCCTGTCAGTCCGTCCTGTACCATGATGCAACACACAGTCTGCAACAAAATTTTCCAGCCACTTCTGCACAGACACACCCTTCAGATAGTTTTGAGCCCATGCAGATTGGCAAGACTCAACTTACTCCAGAGGAAAGACTCAGAAGTAATAAGGCAGGTGATTGAATTTATTGTAGCAGCTCTTAATGGGCAAGCTCTTACCACCATAACTCACAAGACCCAGGCTCTTTCTCTTGTAGTTTCAGGAAACCACCATAAATCCATTGAGTTTTATCTTTCCATCTGTGGCATTCCGCATATCTTAGGTTACCCCTGGTTGAAGTTACAGAATCCTCACATCCAGTAGTCCAAAAAGATAGTAGAAAGCTAGAGTCTCTCTTGTCTCTCACATTGGCTCAAGTCAACCATTTCTTTCCCCTGTTCAAGCCTCCCTGTCAACAACCAAGCGGCTCCTGATCTCTCCCAGGGAATATCATGATCTTCAAACTGTCTTCATCAAAGACAAAGCATGTTCCCATCCTCCTCATCAGCCATATGACTGCCCCATAGGTCTCCTTTCTGGGGCTCCCTTACCCACCAGCAGGTTATACAATCTCTCTCACCCTGAGAGGCAAGCTGTGGAGACTTACATCCATGAGTCCCTGTTGGGGTAGGATTTTTATTTATCGAAAAGAAAGACAAGGCTCCCAGACCATACATTGACTTCCGGGGTTTCAATCAGATCACTGTAAAGAATAAGTATCTTCTGCCATTTATCTCATCAGCTTTCAAGCCCATTGAAGGGTCAACCATATTTTCTAAGCTGGATCTGTGAAACGCTTACCACCTAGTGCGGACAAGGAAAGGGGATAAATGGAAGGTGGCATTTAACATTCCTCTGGGCCATTTTGAGTTCCTGGTCATGCCATTTGGGCTCACAAATGCCCCAGCTGTTTTCAAAGCATTGGTCAATGACATTCATCGAGATTTCATTAACCAGTTTGCCTTTGTTTATCTTTACGAAATTCGGATCTTTTCCAGGTCTTTAGAAAAACACAAACTCCACATCAGACAGGTGCTGCAAAGGCTGCTGGAAAACAGATTGTATGTTAAGACAGATAAATGTGAATTTCACAGCCCCGCCTTCAAATCCCTTTGAGGAAAGGCAGGTGTGGACTGATCTGGGAAAGACTAAGGCTGTCGCCAACTGGCCAGTACCGACCTCCTGTAAACAACTTCAAATGTTCCGGGGTTTCACCAACTTCTACCACCGCTTCATCCAGAAATACAGTCACCCAACTTACTTCTGTTAAAACTCCCCGCCTCCATGAAGTTTCATCCCACCTTTCATGTCTCCCAGATCAAACTAGTTTCTTACAGCCTTTTGTGCCCTCTGGCCATTTCCCCTCTACCAGCCTGGGTCGTGGATAACCATCCGTCTTTTACCGTCAGTCACATTGCAGATGTCCATCGCCATGGCCAGAGCCTCTGATACCTGGTGGACTGGCAAGGGTACGGTCTGGAGGAGAGGTCCTTGATCCCTCTGTCTTTCATCCTGGATCCGTCCCTCATCTCTGACTTCAATTGGTACAGATAGGGTGAGTCTCATGGCATGCCTGGGGGCAGCCATTGAGGGGGAGGGGGGGGGGGTACTGTCATGATCTTTGCCTGGCTGTGGTGTTGTTTTAGTGTCTGAACAGTAGGTGGAGGCAGAGCAGGCTGCAGAAGTCACCAGTGCAGAGCCTGGTTAGCTACTGCTCACACACCTGAGTTCCATTTGGCTTAGTCAGGAGGGTCTACTTAAGGAGCAGATGAGCAACCAGTCTTTGCCAGATTATCTGCTTTCAACTTGAACATTTCTGAGTTGGAAACTTACCTCTGTACTCTTTGCTCTCAGCGTCTGGTATCCTCTGATGCAGATTCCTGTCAGCAGTCCAGTCCAAGTTACCATGCTCCAGTCTATCACCACTGAGCCTCTGGAAAGACTCACCTTTGTGACCTACCTGCCTGCTCTCCCTCCAAGGGCTCAGGTCGTCTCACCACAGCTAGTACCCCCTCCTCCAGTAAGGAAATTGTATTAACAAAGGCTCTGACCCTCCTTCTGGATCACACCAGAAACTCCTGGCTTTTCACTATACCCTTTTGCTTAATAACTAGTCTTTTACACAACGTGCTTTTGGGTGTTCTGCTTTAGAGTCCACATTTGTGTTTTTGCTTAATATATGGGATTTTATGATTTGCAAATCATTTCATTCATTCATTTTCTGAACCGCAAAATCCTAATTAGGGTCACGAAGAGGCTGGCGCCCATCTCCGACTCTGGGCGAGGGCAGAATACACCACGGACAGCTTGCCAGACCAACACAGGGCACCATTCCATTCTGTTCTTATAATTAATTATTTTTTTATTATTTAATATTATATTATTTATTATTACATTTTACACAGCATTCCAACTTTTTGGGGAATTCAGGTTGTAGTTTTCAGTTGGATGACTCCTTATAATTAAAGTGCTGTTTTAATACATCGGGTTTAAATAATGTGTGATTTGTTTGCAGTCCATTTTATGAACTTTTCATTTCAACAAAAAAATGCGTTTTTGGATTTGTGTGTTCTGAGTATTTGAGGTGAGCACGCAAAACTTTCTTGGTTGATTCGGGTTTAATTTTCATCATCAAAGTGAAGACCTTAATGTGCCGCTTAAGATTCTTATTATTCTTATCTTAAATAAACATCTTTAAATATTTTTTAAAAGCTGTACTGCTTAGCATTGTGAGAGGAGTAAACAAATAAGTTTTAAGTCTTACATTAAAGATGTTGTAAAGAAAGTCTGTAATCTTCTTTTCTGATGTGTCTGTGCTTGGCGTCTGCTTTTTCATTTTAGCTGGAGATGGATTTTGTCTAAAACAGGAGAAAAAAGTTTTCATACAGAATACTCGTACCAAAACTGAAACCAATGTTAAAATCCCTTCACTCACTGTCAAAGCTACTTAATCCTAATTAGCGTAGTGGGGAGGCTGGCGCTCATCTCAGCCGACTCAAGGACAGGGTACACCCTGGACAGCCGCCAGGCCATCACAGGGCCACAATGTTAATATACATGTTAAAAAAATTTGTAAAATATAATATCACGAACACGAGCCAACCCCCCCACCTAATTTTCAGACAAAATTAAAAACACATAACTGTTAAATATCCGTTCATGCTGAAGTTTCCCTTTCTGTAACTAAGAGAGCATGACAGCGCCCCTATTCACAAAATTACAGTTACTGTCAGAACAAAGTGAAAGAAGTCAATTGTTCTGCTTATAGCCCTGAGCTTAAACAATGCTGTAAATGGCAAACCGATATTTTATAATTTTAGACATCCAGGATGACATCCTCTGAACAGAATTGTAAATAATTAATAATTATAAGGTATGAAGTAATAAGGCTTGCAGTTTGGTAACTGCAATGGGTAGATGATTCTTCTTTGGGACTGAAAGTTTATTAAAGATCTGCTATAGTTGTGTAAGTTTCTTTCAGGTGTAACTAAAAAAAATGAACATTTTGGGCTCTAGAGTGGCGCACCGACAAAGTGCGTGACTGTCAACTTGGAGATCGCAAGGTCGAATCCAGGTTGATGCCGCAGCCAACCACAGCCTGGGAGTCCATAGGAAGTAATTGGCCAACTTCTCACTGGAGGGAGGGATAGCATATGCTCCCCTATCACTCACAGCAATCACTAGCCTGTCCATGACCATCTGTGTGCTCATTTGTACAAAAGAGCTTTCCCTCCGACTGTTAGGCCGCCTAATATGAATGGGAAATCTACAGGCGGATCAGTGCAGCCACTACTGTAAATCCATCCATTCCTGTAAGTCCATCATGGTGAAGAGGGATCTGAGGGAGCAAAGCCGATCCATGTTCCAACCCTACTCTCTGGTCACAAGCTTTGGGTAGTGACTGAAAGAACAATATTGTGGATACAAGCAGCTGAAATGAGCTTCCTTTACAGGGTGGTGGGCCTCCCAGAGTAGAACCACTGAACATCCGTGTTGAGAGGAGCTAGTTGAGGTGGCTCGGGCATCTGCTTAGAATGCCTCCTGAACGCCTTTCTGGTGTGGTGTTTCAGGCATGTCCAACCGGGAAGAGACCCTGGGGTCGACCCACAACATACTGGAGGGACTGTGTCTCTTGGCTGGTCTGGGAACACCTATGTGTCTGTGTACCCAGGAAGTGGCTGGAAAGAGAGATGTCTGGACCTCACAGCTTAGGGTGCAGCCCCAGCGACCCGACCCCGGATCAAGCGGAAGAAGATGACTGATTTTGATGATGACTGAACAATGTTTTGAGCAGATGCAAACTGACCAGTAAATCCTTTAACACTTTCAATCTGGAAACATATTTAAATTTCCTCCAGAGAATGAGATTATGATGATCAAGAAGAAAGACAATATTACCCTTCCTGAGATTCTTTTCCTGCTTTAAAGTAGATTGTGGCTTGGACTGATCACTCTTAAAGGACACACAGCTGGGTTCAGGACCAGTTGGTCCTCGCTCAGTTCTTATAAAAAATACAGAGAAAGGCATTCAGTTAATTTTAAAGCTCTTGTATGTAGTAAATTCTAGTTATTTACACAAAACAAAGATGATTGTTTCAGGATGTTGAAGGATCGAATTCAACATGTTCACAGTAGAGCTCCAACTTCATAATGTGTACATGAAAACGGACCTCGTGTCATGTAGACCTTCATCACCACCAACATCATCTACCAAAAAACTCATGCAAATCTCACTAGTGCCCTCTTTATATTCATCAGATTCACTTTAGAGAGCCTACGAGTCAGCTAAAATGGGAAAAAGTTCAACATGTTTACAAAAAGGATCGCACAACCATGTTGTTAATTACTTTTAAAAGTATTCATTCTAATCTTATCTGTTGATTTTTAAATTGTTTCACATCTGAATTATTTCTGTTGACCAGAATTGTGTTGAAGCAGAAGTGTTCAAAGGTGGTAGACTTGATAATATTGAAATAAATACTGTCAGATACATCTGCATAATTTTAATGGTAACAGAAAGAACAAGTTGGTAAAAAGGGATGGATACATATAGGGTTATAGACCTCAGTCACAGTGTGTTTCTGTTGGGAGGAGGCCTAAAAAAATTATATTGTTACCATTATTCCCAGGTCAGTGACTGCAATGACCTGCAGGTAGCAGTGTTCCCCTCTAAAACTACTGAATAAACCAATAAATCTTTAACAGGTTAATTCAGGGTAACCTTCTAAGGTTATTATTATTACCAAAGAGTACAAGACCAAGAGTATGAGACAGGAATACCTTAAAGGCTGGTCCCCCTTTGAAGTTGAAGATGCCCTAATTTCCTGGGAGATTGTTTCCTTTTTAAAGTTGATGGACTGTGCCTTGGAGTGATCACTCTTAAAGGACACACAGCTGGGTTCAGTTGTTCTTTCCTCAGGTTCTCTATAGAGTACAGAGAAATTAGTTTAGCATTTGTATTTCATTAAAGCAGCAGTAACACCTTGCTGGATAGCCTAAAAAATTCATAAAAAAAATAAAAATAAAAATCTTAATCAATTTGTCTGGCGGAAAGTTTTGCACATGCACAAAACTTGGAATGGGCCACAATGGGCAAAAGCATCTACTGGTTTTAGGTTGTCGTGCACTGGCATATATTTTGTTCAGAACTCGCATGTTTCTCATCCTGTACTTGGAGCCAAACTTTTTGAATTTTTATTTATTTATTTATTTTTTTGTCTTGTCCAGCATTACAGCAAGCAGGATGTCAGTCTGGTTGCAGCGTTGTGCTGTACAATTTTGCTTTTCCAAGGGAGTTTTATGGGTATAAGGCTCCTCTTGATATTCTGATTCATTTATTTATTTACTGTAGATTTCTGTTATAGAATCTATCTAATCTTGCTGGACTTGACTGGAGGGGACAGAAAAAGAAAGAAGACAGCAAACCGAAACGAAAGAAAAACTAAAAAGAAAAAAGAGGAGAAACATTATAGATATAAAGCAATGACCCTTGAAACCAAACTATCACAGAACAAACTGCTATTTCTGTACATAAATACAACATTACATTTCTTGCAGCTTTTACAGAAAAAATAGTGCTGACACCAATCCAGAGCCTGTTACACAATGATCAGAACCAAAAGACATATCACAGACACATCACAACATCCATCAAAGCAATGAATACACAGCCACAGAGACAGGAAAATAAATAAATAAATGATAATTATAATAAAAAAAATTAATAAACAATAATAACAACAGTATATACACAAAACCAAACAACAACAAAAATAAATATATAAATAAAAGAAAAAAGGAGGAAGAAAAGAAAAGAACACATAATCATAGCAAAAAACACCAACAACTTGGAGCCAAACTATTACCTGATATGCAGCTGGTGTCGCGGAGGAGTGCTGGACATAGAGCACAGTTTAGTGGATGATTACTGATAAATATAATATATTTAGCTCTACTTCGACGTATCAAGCACTGTTTTTCGGAAAATCGGCTCAAGATCGTCAAATATAGGACAGTCGTAATAAGCATTTCACAAAAATATTGTCCTGTGTATGATTTTGAATGTGACAAATAAATTTGAATTTGAAATATCACAGTACACACAGCAGTGATAAATGTTCGGACTGAAAGATTTGATTTATTAAATCACCATGAACTATTAGCAACAAAAACATAACAAAATTTTTTATGTAAGTTTCGACCTTTGATGTTGTTTTTTTTGTCTGTTGCCCAGCTTCACATCAGATGGTGCTCTTTCTTTCACCTACAGAAGCAGATCCCCTCTTGAATACCTCCCATAGGCAGCAGCCATCAGGTGGCCTTCTTGCTCTCCTCCAACTCTGCACCACTAAGACCTCAATAGAGGCTGACATTTTTTCGGGAATCCCATGGGTCACGGGATTCCTGTGGGATTCCCGCGGGATGGGAGTAAAGTTTACTGTTAATCATGTGATTGGGACAATAAAAAGTTAACGGGAGCAGACGGAAACGGGAATAGGAAAATAAAAGGAACAAAAAAACATAGGACAGGTGCCACTATTTTGAAGTTTTCATTCAATAAGCCTACACTGTAATGCAAGTCAAAAGAACTACATGGCCCAGAAGTCCAGGTCCATAGTGAGGGGAGATTCCGCCAAAAGATGTCCCTACAATTTTTTTTGCAGCTATATTGGTACAGTTTATTAAAAACGGTAAACACCTGTGGAGAGCCTTATTGCCTCGCTCAGCTAAGCCAGGTTCGCTAGACGGAATAAAGGCACTAGCTAATGGTGGATTCAGGGACCAGATTTAGTCTGGCAAGTAACATCATTACACCTGTTATTATTGGTGTTCGGGGCACTCATGAGGGATGCAGCACAACAAAATGGGCAGTTAGTTGTTCAGGCATTTTCATCAACGTTTCCGCCTCTTTCGTTTATATTGCCACAGTACGTTATGAATTATATCACCAGTTATAAACACAGTATATTGAATGTGGAGCTGTGTACAGTTAGTGAATGTATTT
Organism: Neosilurus hyrtlii; assembly: GCA_028564935.1. Lineage (NCBI taxonomy): Eukaryota > Metazoa > Chordata > Actinopteri > Siluriformes > Plotosidae > Neosilurus > Neosilurus hyrtlii. The sequence goes on from JAOUQZ010063707.1 coordinate 8,245, forward strand.
TATTGTTTAGCTCATGTGAACTGGAGCACCAAGAAAGTTTTCCCATGCTAACAGCTAGTTAGCTGCGCTGCATCCTCTGCTTAAACAAAGCAGGTGTTCAGTACTATTTGTAATACAAAGAGATTTCTGTTAAAATTAAACTTATTATTTTATTCAGTAAGGTGTTGAAGGTTTAATCTGTGCTATATATTTAATATGTGCATTATTTTTGGGTGAAAGAGTGGAAGTACTGTGCTATAAATTCCTGTCTTTGATGACATTTGTTTAGGAAGAGTTATATTTATCTTTTATAGTTTTCATGGTGTTTAAAATACTTCAGACGAATAAACACACAAACACCTGGTAAAGACTCTCCACCGGTTCATCCGATGGGCTGCTACACTCAGCAAAGCTTAGCATATTAATAAAGTATGTAATGGGATTGCACAATGACTTATGGGAAATGATGAAGAGTGTACACACAGAACCATGTGGTCAATTTCTTAGGTGTTTCTCCTAACCAGACCGACCAGGCAAAATTGTGTGATGAATGAATAAAGGGAGTTAAACAAACACAGTTCAGACTGGAAAGCCCCCAGCATTCATTCTGTTATTTGCAGAGAACATTTTACTGAAGATTGTTTTAAGCCAAATCCAGAGCCTCAGTGTAAAATGGCTGCAGGTTTGAAAGCGGTCATGCAACCAGCAGTGCTACACGTGTCAACAGTAACACCACCACTGTGTAACACCCAATCTGAATGAATGAGGTTGCCTGTAGCACAGCGAATATGCTAATTTCTTAAAACACCTTTAAGTTGTGTCTATATTTCACTATTTCATATTTTATACTTTTGTTTATAGTAGCTAACAGAGGCGCCAAATTCTACAAGTCTTGGAATCAAATACATTATGAGACAATTTGTGCGATTTCTTATGCATTTTTGGCCACCAAAAATGAACGTGCATTTACAAAGCAGTCGCAATTCTTGTGGACTCAGCACTAGTGCAGTCAACAGCCAGTGGTGATTCAGGGCTAAATCGTAATTGTAGTGCAATTTCCACGAGTTTGCCACACTGGATTTGGACCAATGCCAATTAATCTTCAGCCACAACCTTGTTGAAATATCAGCATTCCAGAAAAAATGGCTATGATAGAGTGTCTGTGTTATGTGTCTGTGTGAATCATTATCATTCCCCTGTGGCCACTATTATCCACTATCAACATGCACTGTAGGCTAATTGGCCGTTCGAAATCACCCCTTGGTGTGAGTGTGAGTGTGAATGGTTGTGTACCCCGACCCTCGCCCAGAGTAGGCTGAGATAGGCGCCAGCATCCACGCAACCCTAATTAGGATTAAGCGATTCAGAACATTAATGTATGAATGAATAAATATTCTAAAAAGACCGGGAGTGCTGTTGGATATGATTGTGTTCTGTTTATTAGATATTTTTTGAAATTTCACAGTATAAAAAGAAGTTATAGCTCTTTTCATTACAGTTTTTCTGCCTTACTTGGTCCCTTAACTAATCCTTACTTTTATTTTTCTACTTATGGTGATATTCAGGAGTTGTCATCTGAAAGGACATACAGTAACAGGATCATGGGTAGATGTGAACTTTGTGCTAGAAAACAAACATAGCTGGACTGGACAGGTTGATATCTGTAGCAGGTTGTTGTACCTGTTGTGGCAGAAATTGGCTTAAGTGTTTAAGCACTGGTAGTTATTGTACTTGTTTGGTTGCTCTGCTAAGAAAACCAAAACTCTGATAAGAAAAGTGCTGTAACATTTTGTTAATAAAAAACATCCCTCTACATGCTGCTCAAAGTAAAGGCACTCTGCAGATATATATTTTATTATTAAAAAATGTATAACCAAAAGTCATTTTTAACTTTAATCATTAGCTTCAGGTTGGACTTCCTAACCTTAAAGCATCCTCTCACCCCCTGGGCCCCACACCAGGATTTCGCCCAGGACCTAGGCAGCCCCCATACCCCTGGTGGGGAAAAAAAGGTCCACTCTCCTGCCTTGCGAACCCCCCATTCAAAATTCTGGCTACGGGCCTGAGAAGCCAACAGTGCTTCCGGCCGCTGGTTTTTGCTGGAATTATATGAAGAACAGCAATAGAGGGAGCAGAAACCAGTGAAAAAATGTATAATTTTCATGCTGGCCCCAGTACTTGCATGTGCTGCCCTCCATGCCCTGAAAGAGGCCAAAAAGGGGAGCCCACAACTCTCTTTATACCCCTTGCTGATACAGTATAACCACGTAGCCAGGGATGGAAACTATGGGAGGAAGCAAAAGCAGATGGCCATCTTAAGTTGTACTGGGGCCGAGTGCAACAGTCAAGTGGGCAGAATCTGACATCCAACTAGACTCTCCTTGTGATGAACTGTACGGTCACTGCAGCCACCTTAGCAAGTACTGTGATCTTCTTAAGGTGCCACATAAAAAGGTGGGTGCTATCATGCACCTGGCCAACATACACCTTCTAGGAGGACACCTGGTACAGCAGAAAACTTTGGAAAGGGTGACCTCCACTGGCCTTGTATGGTGTAAGAACTAAAGAATTTCTACCAAAATGTTCTACTCATCCTCCTTTAGTGGATCCTTTTCAAGCAGGTGAGTATACACCTGGTTGGGCTACATTCCAAAGCCTACCCATGGCCCTGAATATATGCTAGTAATTACTTCACCAGATACTCTGAGGCCCCTTCCCAACACAAAGCCACCTCAAAGAACATCATTTAAAAGCTCCCGTTCCTTTATAGCAGGGTGGGCATCCAAAGGACCCACTCACCAGCCAAGAAACCCCTTTATATCCTGACTGACAGTGTACTGTGATAATTTTGCAGGTTAAATAGCCCTACCCCCTTCAAATGAATGGACTTGTCAAAAGATTCAACCAAACCCTGAAAAGGATGTTGGGAAGAGTGGTGGACAATGATAACTTCTGAACCCTGTTCTTACCCAACATGCTCTTAACTATTTAGAACACCTCTCAAGGGTTCATCCAATTTGAAATTTTGTTTGGGAGAAGAACCAGGGTCCAAGTTGACATGGTCAAGGAATCATGGGAGGAGCATCCCTTACCCTTCCACTCAGTAATCAAGTTTCTTCAAGACATGCAAGAGCAGATAGAGCAAGTGGGACCTATCATGAAGGAATCCATGCAAGCAGCCCAGACAGAACAGCAGCAGGTCTACAACCATCCTGCCCAACCTCGGGATTTAAAGCCAGAGGAACAATTGCTACTTCTCCTTCGAAGCACCAATGGCAATTCCTGGCACACTGGCAAAAACATGGCCACAAAAAACGCTTGCCCAGTGAACATTTGCCTGCAGTGGCCAGGTAAAAGAATATTATATAAACTATAGAAGATAAACTTAGTAAATTCTTGGATTAAACCAGTGCCAGTGCTTACATCTTCCCAACAAGTGCCATGGGTCCACAAAGTGGAGCTTATGCCAGCCCAGGCCAAGAGTTCAACAAGTTATAGGACCAATATGGGGATGTGTTCTCAGCACTGGTGTGAGCAGTGGTTGTGGATGTCCAAAGCTAAAGACTCCAACAGCAGAATAACCTACTGGTTTCTCTCTGCGGTCCAACAGGGCAATTTCAATTCAAAAAGCACAGTGATGATGACGGACTGACATCCCTTGCAACAAAATATACAAAGCATGTAAGTAATGTGCATGAAGAAGGGAAACTATAACCATTTACTTATGTTTCTTTAACCTGTTGGCAGGCCGTTCTCAGACACCACTCTTCCCTCTACTAAAAGAAATGAATTCTTCTCTTCTAAATCCCTCCCGTTTGCAGTGGCCCTCAGGTGGTTTACTCCCTCTCTTTCTGGCTTATAAAGACCCAGTACAAATTTTCTTGCACCTTATCCCACCCTCCCTGTGTCCGGTCTTGTTTACTTACACTCACTACACAGAATAATCAGTGATTTTCAAACTACAAATATGATTTTTGTTATACTAGATTTGTAGACTGCTTATAGGGAATTTGTGATTAACTGTAATGAAAGTAGGAAATAAATCTGTCCATCTTACCGTTCATTCTTACAATGCCCCTCTGGAAGACTTATTTCAGTTGTTGCAACTTCCTCACTCTCCATTTTTCAGAAAATCAAACGTCTGCTTCACTCTTCATCCTGGTAGGAGTTTATAAAGAGAGTATAAAATGGCTGAACTCAATAGATTTTAGATATACAATACACCACAGAGAAAAGTTTCCCACTCCCAGTTCTGGTGAACTCCCTGTAATGGAAGTGTTGTTTCTGCTCCCAGAGACTTGATTCAGTGTAATCATGTAATCAGTGATGAGGACAGTAATGTATGAACAGGTCTACAGGATCAAGAGAACACACAGAGTAAATCGTAGCAAGATAACCACATAATGTTAACTAGCTAAAACACAAGATCTGCCTTTTGATATCTGTCACTATGAACACTACACAAAATGTAAAATTTTGTTTCAAAGTTTCTTTTGTTTGTAGTAATATAGACTACTGTATAGTTAAGAACTATATGCTAGTGTTATGGTCAAATGTCCACACACAATTATTGGCACCCCTTGTAAAAACCCCTGTAATTTTTTTAATTGTGGCAGTGGAAAAAATCAATATTTTGGTCAAATTTATTCGGGTTACATTTTTTAAAAATGAGGGAAATGTTTTATATATTTTAACATTAATTTCACTTTTATTTAAATAAACATGTTTTTTAAAAATCCCTCATCAAGAAATCAAAACCAAGAAACACATCTGCAACAAACATTTCTACACTTTATACTTTTTTGTGTCATTATCCTACTGGAAGATCTAGTGATGACCCAGTTTTCGTTTTCTGGCAGAGACAACCTTGTTTTGTTTTAAAAGGACATTTAAACATTATCCCTTGCACAGATCACCTCCAAAATTGAATGGGTTTTTTCCAGGCCCAGGCTCCACCCCATTTTTCTCCCTACTTTAGTCGTTTCCAATTCCTACCCATCAACTTTTGACTTCCCTATCACACGACCACCATCGACCAGGGAGACCTTCGTGACATGCAATGCTAACGCCCGCCTCTTTTCGAACTGCTGCGAATGCGTATTTGGGGCAGCCTAACACACTCAGAGGGAAATTGCTATCCGCCCCCTCATACGAATGAACTCACAGACGCCCGTGAATGGCTGGTGATCGCTGTGAGTGACAGGGAAGTGAGCGTATGCCATCCATCCCTCCCGTGAGAGCTCGGCCAATTAGCTTCTATGGACTCCCAGTCACGGATGGCTGTGGCATCAACCCGGATTCGAACTTGTGATCTCTGGGTTGATAGTCGCGCACCTTGTCGATGCGTCACTCGGGAGCCCACCCACCTCCACCAGGTTTAATGAAAATCAGATCAGTACTTTTTGTATAATCCTGCCAACAAAAAAGATACTTTAATAAATGCTTGTTAAAAAACTTTACTAAATTCCTGGATCCAAATCATGATCCAAGCCTACTGCAAAATGTTATGGGTTATTAAAAGGCCCCTACCCCATCCCTCCACCAAGTTTGGAAAAAATGGGCTCAACAGTAATCCTGCTAACAGACAAACAACAAACAAACAAACAAGCAAACAAACAAACAAATGCTGGTGAATACATACCTCTCCCATCAAGCAGCGGAGGTAATGCATCGGTGCCATCAGTAAAGAAAAGTCCATTTATTTGATAACCTGCTCTTTCAGTACATTTTTTTTTACTACATTAATTTTGCTGAGTCTCAACCTGACCAATTCAAACAACAATGCCATGGATATTACATGATGTGATAATGGCTACAGGCAGTGCAGGCAATATTAGAATGCAAGACTTTTTTGGACAGAAGACAATTACCTTTAATCTTGAGTGACCTTGAAAGGTGAAATTCAAGGTCACAGGACTTTGAATTGAGTGCAGATAGACATTCTGTGACTATGTAACACTAATAGGGCAGTGGTGGCTTAGTGGTTAAGCCGATGGGTTACTGATCCGAAGGTCAGCGGTTCAATCCCCACTATCACCACTGTTGGGCCCTTCAGTGAGGCCCTTAACACTCAATTGCTCAGTTGTATAAAAATGATAATTGTAAGTCGCTCTGGATAAGAACATCAGCCAAATGCTGTAAATGTAAATGTTAATGTAATAGAAAACCATGTATGGACTTTTGAATGAGACAATTACCTGTGACCTTGAAAAGGCAAACCCCATTCATCTCGTAAACCTTGAAGCAAGAGAGCTTTTTTTTTTCCGTGCTACTCTGGTCACGTCCACATACTATAGCAGACATCATAAGACGAGCACATGGGTAATTAACGCCCATACCCAATACACATTATTCTTGGCAGAGGGACCTTGCACTCTTTTAGTGCTTCTATAGATTTGTGCATACAATAAATTTTAATATAATTTTGGCTTTGCACGCTTTTTTTCCTCTCTCTTGTTTTAGTGCTCTGAATGGATGTCCTCCTTTTGCATTACTTTTGTAGGGGGAGCTTTTCTGTATATCCTCATGATAAATTTTACTGTAACTCCACACGTTAAAGCTGATATTTAACACATTTCCTTCCGGAAGAAACATTCCCCATGAATGTGAGTCTCTGGTGATTATATGGTTTGATTATAATTCCATAAAAATGCAGATTAACAAACAAATGTAATATATTACACAATATATTACAAACCAATGTAACATATTTCACCAATTTTACTACAGTTTTAAAACCTCTTCTTGGCCTAGGGGACTTTGGAACTATTAAAGTTGGGTTTTTTTCTTGTTTACAATGAACTGGATGTTACTGAACAACACAGCTAATCCTGCTGAATATTATCTGCATTTGCAAAAAAAGAAAGATTTTTTTACAAATACTGAGTTCTCTCTGTAATCACTAGGATTTTAGCCTATTTGTTGTTGTTGTTTTGTAGTTAAATTTTCTTACCTAATTTATCACAGGTAATGTAGGATATAAGAGGGGTATAACAGGTTCACAAAGCCCACATGGTGGAGCTTCACAACACTTACAGCTATAGGTGAAAGTAGGTAATGTGCCAAAATCCGTTAAAACTGGGTGCATCTGGCTGAAGAAGAACTTAAGTGAAAATCAACATCTGCATTAATTTTAAATGTACATGAGACAATGTGGCTGTTTAAACTCCAGCGGCTTCCCAGCTAACTGTTTGTCTGGTTGTTTTAAACTGAACAATAAATAAAATATGAGAGACAGCTGAAAAGTCCATAGGCTGAATAAAACGGAGTAATGAAACCTGAGAGCTTGTACACCAAGGGGATCTGAGCACTGCAACACTGATGGAACAAGTGGGAAATGTACTTATTCATTCATTTAGTCATTCTCTAAAACGCTTAATCCTGATTAGGGTCGCGGGGAGGCTGGCGCCCACCTCAGGCTTTGTATTTTATGGCTTCACCCAAATGAGGATGGTTTCCCTCCTGAGGGAGTTTTTTCTTGCCACTGTCACTGCGGGATTGCTCATTAGGGATGTTTAGGGGGTTGTAGAGAAAATTTTGTAGAATTTTCCCTAATTTAATTTTACTATGCAAAGCTGCTTTGTGACAATATCAATTATAAAAAGCGCCACACAAATAAAAGTGACTTGACTTAGCCGACTCAGCCGACTCTGGGCGAGGGCGGGGTACACCCTGAACATCTCACCAGGCCATCACAGGGAAATGTAATTAGATTAATAAAAATACGTAAAACTTTAATTGATGTAAAATATAAATATAATAAATTTATATATGGTAATTTTTAGAATAAAGAGAGAATATTATTATCATTATATTTAAATACAGATGTGTGTTTGTTTCTTACCGTTTATTTCCTTCGGGTTTCCTTTTGCACCTCGATGCGGTTTCCTCTTGATGAGTCAGTGATTTCCGAGAACTGGTGAACTCAGAACTTCATCCCAAACTGAAAGGTCCTGCTAGCACGTGACATCAATCAGTAAAAACACTAAGCGTAAAAGTCTCATACAGCCAACATCACCTTCAGTCCAGATCTAAACCCTGTTCATTTATCCATGTTATACACAACCAGCTGAGCACCGCGTCCCCGGATCGGTCCAAAATTTAAAGGTTCAAGTCTGGAACTTTATTCTGATGTAATAAAATCTGATATTATCTAAGCGCGAGGCGGCGAGTTAAAGCGAGTTGGTTATTCTACTGCAGTTTACTTGCACTTTCTACTTTAACCCTTTAGTGTCCACTTCAGCATCAACTCCCACTTCTTCATACCACCACTTTACACCCTACACTCTTATCTATCTATCCATCTATCTATCTATCATCTATCTATCCATCTATCTATCCATCTATCATCTATCTATTTATCTATCTATCCATCTATCATCTATCTATCTATCTATCTATCTATCTATCTATCTATCATCTATCTATCTATATCTCTCTATCTATCTATCTTTATCTATCTTTATCTATCTATCTATCTATCTATCTATCTATCTATATCTCTCTATCTATCTATCTTTATCTATCTTTATCTATCTATCTATCTATCTATCTATCTATCTATCTATCTATCTATCTGTCTATCTATGGGTAATAAGACAAGCACGTGGGTAATAACACCAAAACCAAATGCAGAGGTGTCTCGCAGTGTTTCTCTAGTTTTTTTTTTATTACAGTCTATAAATCTCTTCTTGGCCTAATGGACTTTGAAACTATAAATGTTGTTTTTGTGCTACAAAGAACTGGATGTTACTGAAGCACATTAGCTTTAAAATATTTTACTTGTTAAATGTAAACCATGGTGATGAAGTTTTGAGGTGGACGTGCTAACCACTACACCACCATGCAGCCACAATCATGAACTTAAGTCGGAAAAGTCTTGAACATTTATAGCTATAAGTGAAAGTTCAGGTAATGTCCTAAAATCAGTTAAAATTGGGTGGGGCCTGGGTCTGGAAACATCCCATTAAATTTTGGAGCAGATCTTAATTGCAATCCAGATCCAGGAATTTGTTATTCATGAGCATTCAGAAACATTCAGTCACTGCCACCAGCCTATACACATTTTCCAACCCAAGCATGTACAAAAAGCCCACAGGGCGGAGGTTCATGCACTGTCCCGGTGCTTATATTCTAGTTATGTTTACTGTTTATATTTAACCTGGGAATGAACATGTGTTACCTTTAACTGCAAAACATTAAGAGTCATTATTTAGTCAGAATTAGAATCACAATACTATATTGTTCCCAGAGGAAACTGTGTGCACACAGTTGCTCCATATCAAGTAAAGAAGATAAAATTACAATAAGAAAAATTACAAATTACAAATGTCTATATATATATATATATATAAAACTCTAAAATGAGAAGTTATTAATATCTATATAAACAGATCCAGAGTGAATCAGTGAGTAATATGTTCAGTATTATTAATATGATAAACAGTAGAATGTAAAGGTATAACAGTGGATGTTGTTGCTGTATGGAGGAGATGTACAGGTTAATGTTCACAGGTAGGAATGATTTCTTGTGTGTTTCAGTGGTACATTGAGGTGGTATCAGTCTCTCACTGAACGTGATCCTGTGACTGATCAGCAGGTTGTGAAGCGGATGGGAGGTTCAGTATCGACTTTATTTTGGAGAACATTCTCCTCTCCGACACCACCGTCAGAGAGTCCAGCTCCATCCCCACGATGTCACTGGCCTTGAGGATCAGTTTGTTCAGTCTGTTTGCATCTGCAACCCTCAGCCTGCTGCCCCAGCATGCAACAGCATAGAGAATAGCGCTGGCCACAACAGACTCATAAAACATCCTGAGCAGCGGTCGGCAGATGTTAAACAACCTTAGACACCTCAAAAAATACAGACGGCTCTGGCCCTTCTTGTAAAGTGCGGTAATGTTCTTAACCCAGTCCAGTTTATTGTAAGATGTTTTAAGATTAGGGGAAGGTTGGGGTAAGGTTATAGTAAGGCAAGTAGTGGTTAGGTAGTGTTAGGGAAAATTCTAGAGTTTAGGGAAATTTCTCCAAGAAATTAATGCAAGTCTATGTATTGTCCCCACAAGTTATGGAAAGTGCATGCAAACTCCACACAGAAATGCCCTCGCTGTGCCTGGGACTCAAACCCAGGACCTTCTTGCTGTGAGGTGGACGTGCTAAGTTTGTATATTCACATGCCTTTTTTTCCTTTTTCTCAAATTCTCTTCCTCATCTTCTCTGTCTGATCCTGAACGTACCGCAGGATCACATTTCACAGATTCGATAACCCAACACTCCTCACACGTCCCACTGCTCTGCTTCTCTTCTCATGTGAGGTGGTAAGTTTTAGTCAAGTAATGAGATGAAATTGAATCAGAGTACCGACGTATTCAGTTCTGTTTTATTTACTTTGTTTTTCGGGTAATACGACATAATAAAACATTGTCATTGTTTGTTTGTTTTTTAGCTGTGATTGCAGACTGTACCAGCACATTATTGTCACTCTTTGGTCTGGGGTTCTCTGCTTTGGCTTACGGACTAATTCAGACAGTTTACTCGGCCTCCAGCTTCTCTCTCTTAACACTGTAGAGTCATCTTTACAGTGAAGAAACCGGAGCCCACTGTATCGTTTTTATCAGTCGATCATCGTCATGACTCTGATTTATACATTTATATCCCCAGTGAGCACGCTGGAGGCAAGAGTGGTGAAGAAAAACTGTGGCAGTGGTGGCTCAGTGATTAGGGCTCTATGTTATTAATCCGAAGGTGGGGGGTTCAAGCCCCAGTGCCACAAAGCTGCCACTGTTGGGCCCTTGAGCGAGGCCCTTAATCATCAACCACTCAGGTGTATGAAAATGAAAATGTAATTCACCCCCGAACAACAGTGTCTGAAACCCATCATCCTCTGATTGACACCAGATACTGAGGTAATTAATCATTACTGTAGGCACTCGAGTCTTTAATCTCCTTTATTTTTATTCATTTAAATATTACTGTCGTTAAATAATTTAGTTCCTGTCACTGATGTTATAGCATCTATAAACACTCGTTCTGTCTCCTCCTCTCTTTATTCTCTCTCTTTTCATTTTAATAAGATAAAAACATCACAGTTTGATCATGTGACTGAGAAACTGTACAGAAGTGGAAACTCCTCTGAAATGACATGTACAGTTTTGCCAAAGCGTTTCAAGAAACATATATGAACATATTTTAAACACTGTTAAATGACATCAACAATAAGTGAAATAATTGGTTCCAACATTAGGGGGAGCGGGAGAGGGAAAAGAAAGAAAGAAAAAGAAAAAAGGTAATAAAGTAATAATAAATGAATAAAATAAAATGAAATTTTAAAAAAATAATAATAATATATTTAAAAAAATAATAATTTGAACTTGTGTGGGTGTGTGTGGGCGACTGCTGGGGTGAATGGGGGGGGTGTGAAGAGGTGTGTGTGTGTATGTGTGTGTGTGTGTATGGGGAGTGGGAGGGACTGTGCACTTGTGGGG
>JAOUQZ010063719.1:0-19705 GCA_028564935.1 Neosilurus hyrtlii
AGGGAAGAAGTGATGAAGTCTCTGACGAGCCTTTCGAAGCACTTCATCACTACCGAGGTGAGGGCCACTGGGCGGTACTTGTTCAGGCAGGCAGGCGGGCTGAGGTTTCTTCGGGACCGGGACAGTGATGGACTGTTTGAAGCACGTCGGGATTATAGACTGATCCACGGAGAGGTTGAAGTAATGGTTTAAAACGTTTCAACATTTATTACTTGATGTCCCTGATTTCATTTAATTACATTTTCTTATAACGGTGTCCCTTCATATACAAACCAGTCATAACATTGCATCCACCTGCTCATCACTGTGTAGGTCCTATTTATGTCACCAAATCACGTCTTCTGTAAGTAGAAGGCAGGACCTCCATGGTTTGGGCTTGTTTGTCCAGCACTTATGAATAATTTTGAAGGCCAACTTAAACCTCGAACCCTAATTTTTGTTTTTGTAATACGCTCTGGTGCATTATTCTGCTTTTAGGGAACCTAATACTACAAAGGGGCGTAACTTGGTCTGTAACAATGTTAGGATGTATCAAAGTAACATCCAGTTGAATTCTAGAACCCATGGTTCCCCAGCAGAACATTCCCCAGAACATCTCGATGTTTCTGGTGGCTTTCCTTCATGTATTCCATCCTGCTTTCTCTTTCTTACAAAAGTGACACACATGCACCATGCTGTCCATATGATGTAAAAGAGCATGTGATCCTTCAGACCAGTCCACCTTCCATCACTTCCTGGTCCAGTTCTGATGCTCATGTGTTCATTCAGGGACGAGCATGTGCACTCTGACTGGACTACATCTCCACATCCTCATAAGCAGTGATCTGTAACACTGCATAGCTGAGTATGGTCATGTTCATCGCTGGGTACTTTATTTTGCATGGCACGATGCCATTCATTCATCTTCTGAAACACTTAATACTAATTAGGGTCGCGGGGACGCTGGCAGCAATCTCAGCCGACTCTGGGCGAGGGCGTGGTACACCCTGGACAGCTCACCAGGTCATTGCAGGGCAGAAACACGCTGATGGCAAGGCAGCCTCCTCTTGATGAAAATCAGCGATGGTTCTTTTACATTCCTCTCAGCACAGACAGAGACATGGCCAGCCTTTGACAACCCAGTTAGCTGCAATGGGGGGACAGCAGTGACATCACGCTGATAGTGGGGCTTGAACCCCCGACTTTGATATCAGTAATCCAGCACACTCCTCCCACGCCACCACTGCCCCATGACACGATAAATTTTTGTTATATAAAATGTTATAATTTTTAAGCATCACTATTTTAATCACATGATCTTGGTAGGAGCAGTCTTCACCTCGACCGTGTTGGGCTCTGGGTATTTGACTCAAACAGCTCAAACACTGCCCCCTTGTTTTTTTTTTATATTGTGGCTTTAGCTTGTGACATCGCCTATATGGACTAACACCAAGCGCTACTATGTCATTCAAGAAAATAAATATTTCCTACATCGGAAAGATATCGGGGTGGTGGGATTTACTATGAACCACAATGGTGGACTTTTGGATATAAAGTAAAAGGATTGGAGCAAGAGAGATTATTAAAAGTGCAGGAATAAAGACATGTTTTAGGTGTGGATAGAAAACAGTGAGTGTTGAGATTGAAAACAGACTGTCATGGGTGACCATGTACGTAAAATAAATGCCCCGGCTAAAATACTTTGCTTGTTGTGTTCAGGCATGATTAACTACGCCAGTAGAAGGGCTAGGACTATCCAACTTCACATCACCACAAAAAAACAGAGGCGTCGAAAAAGACGAGCAGTGACAAGCTCACAGATTTAAACATTTTTTAATGTCCATTTTGTATAAGAACTGTGGTTAATATGTAAGACTGTCTCATATTAATTACTTTATTAGTATTAATATTATAATTGATAGTTGAATTTATAATCAAATTAAAAATCTAAGTCTTCAGAAATGATGAATAGGGTTAAATTATTATTAACCTGATAAAGTGTGCTATGGAAGTTATTCATGGTATCATTTATCTGGTAAATCTGTCTCAGGTATGACGCTTTAGGTGTGGTACCATGCATACCCTTCACTTGTTCATTTCATTCGACGATCAGGGAAACAGAGCTGGCATGTGCTGCACAGGAGCATATGCCCAATTTTTAAAGTAGGGACTTGGATATTTATCCAAAATCAATATTTAACCAATATTCATATGATACTGTGCTAATACGAAGCCAGCTATGTATTATATATGTCGCCAATGAGTGTTTGCATATAAGAAAGCAAAAAAGAAAAACTGATGGTGTTGCTTTATTGCAGGAATTGAAGAAATGCATGAAAATTTCTTTTTAAACGTGGGAAATTTGTAAATGTTGTACATCAGTTGTGCCACAATGATCTCACCTGGTAATTTACCAGAATGGAGCATTTATTTCTACAGAAATAGTTACATTTTGTTGGTAAAATTAATGGTTTTCAGTAGGGATGTGAATCTTAACAACTCACGATTCAATGCGATTCCAATTCTTGGGGTGACGATTCGATTAATAGTCAATTCTTGATTCAAACCGTTTTTTTATTCATAACCAATACAAACGAAGGGAGCCGATTCCAGGAGTAACTACATTCTTCTATTATCTACGGAACGTCTCTTTTATAAGAGAAATATCACTAGACAACTGGTTTTGTAGATGTACTAATCCGCTTTGCTCGTTTAGAGTTAGTTGGGAGTTTAGTGAAGTGATGGAGTGTGTGTTATTCAGGAGTTGGTCCTGCGGCTGCTCCGGTTCTTTTAGCTCCGGGTGATGGCGTAAGATGTGGGCTCGGGGATTTGAAGTGTTTCCGAAATACTTGACTTTTATTCTACACAACGGATGTCATGTCAAGCTCCTTCTTATCCGGAAATTATAAAATCGGAAGTGCAAGCATTTGCCTTCAGCGAAGACGGCGCTGGCTGTATTTATTTTTCCTCATCCATGACTAAGAGCTAAAAGCTCGTCCTGGAGCCGCCACTCACTGGAACAATTCAAGACGGAGGCCGTGTCTGGACAAACGGTACGCGCTGTGAGTAAGGTTGGAAATGTTCGAAAACACGTGTTCTTAAAGATCGATTCTTGAAAATTTGGATCGATTCAGAACACTAATAATAAATAAATTTATGGCTGATCTGGGTGTTTAGATTTTTTTCTCCAATCAAGTTGTACTTATTATTTTAATAATCGATGAACTTGAACTTGTTTGTGAGTTAATGAAAGGAGCAATTTAAAATCCGTGACCACAGCGTTAGATGTTCATCAGAGACCCGGGTAGAAGTCCCTTTTGTATGGAGTGGCGGTCATTGGGCGACTGTGTAGGAAGGACAGGGCAGTGTTTGTGGTGCATGGGATTCCGTTGGTAAGGATTAGCTGTTGGTAATGCTCTTTAATGTTAAAGTTAAATTGTTTGTTTGACTCCATGTAGGAAGTACAGGATGTGGCTTACTCTAAATTTTTAAGCTGCATGAGTTTCATCCTAAACATATTGTCACTCTGCTGGAAGACATTTGGGTTTTATTATTTTAAATTCCTAAAACATTCCTTGTTGTAATTTGTTCTGTTTGTTTTCTCTCTCTCTAGGTTTTGATCACCTGACTCTGCGTTCTCTGATGTGAATTAAGGAAACATGAAGTGACATGCTGCGGATTAGCTAGCGGATTAGCTGTTGCTTTAGAGGACGTGTATGTAGTGCACGTTTTCTCTCCCCCTCGCCCCCCCTCGTGTCCATCTCAATCAAACATGGCCGACCCAGGAATGATGAGTCTCTTTGGAGATGATGGGAATTTATTCTCCGATGGCCTGGAAGGCTTAGGGGATTGTGGGTATTCCTCTCAAGGCCAAGGCAATCCAATAAACCAGCAGTTGACGCATGAGCACCAAGCTTACAACCAGATTCCTACTTCACTCCACCTTTCAACACCCTCTGTTCCCCCTCAGCCTAAAATGGGACACCACTTTGACCACTTTGGGCAGTACGACCCTCAAGGAGGCCGGATTCTGTCTAATGGCCCTGGCCCCACTAATGGGATTTCATCTCCTCATTCACGCTATCACAGTGGAAATGGCACAGCTGGTGGACATCATGTCTATCCAGGAACCCCGGTTGATGGGAGAGTAGGAGGGCCAGGAGCAGGACAGTCATTCCAGGACAGTGGAGGAGCTGCACCTGGGAATAACTGGGGTCCTCAAGGGATGCAGATGCCTGACCAAAACCGGGCTCAGTTTCCCCAGTCGCAACAGCAGGTTCATGGTCACCAAATGGGTCCTTACATGGGACGCACCGAATTCGGTGGAATGCAAGGTCACAACCAGACGCAGACTCCACCGAGGATGAACCGTTTCCCTCAAGGTTTGCCTCAGGAAACGAACCGTTTCATGGGACACATGGGAACCAATATGACGTCTCCAGCCATGCGTCATCCATCTCAGGCTCCACCGCTTCAGCAGGCTGGTCAGCAGTTTCTACACCATCACCAAGATTCACAGTTTCCCCAAAGTCCTTCAAAGCAGCAGATGATTGGACGAGGCCACCAGAACATGGGCTTCAACATGAACAACCAGCAAGTCGTTAACAACAACTCAGGTCAATTTGCTCCTTATCCTCAGTATGGCAACCTGAATCAGGGAATAGCCAATGCTTCAGGAATGAGCCTCAACACCAGCAGCAACCCCAGTGCTCCTGTACAGTGTTACCCCACCCCTGCGGGGTCGCAGTGTTACCCAGTCAACCAGTTACCCCCTCAGAATATGCATCCTACACAGCCCAAAATGCCCCAACAGCAGCCACAGCAGCAACACCTTGCTCCTCCACCACCTCCTCAGGGATCTTATGCTTCTCCGCCTTCCATGTCACCCATGAGGAACCTGGGAGGCAACCCTGCTGGAACACCACCCCCTCAAAGGGGACAGGGGCCAGTCTCGCACCCTCAGATGTACGGCACCTTGTCGCCCAACAAGAGAGCATTGAATGCTCCCAACCACGTGGAGGTTCTCCCGCAGCAGCTGCAGACATCTACGTTACAGTTCCAGCAGGTGCAGCAGATTCGAACTTCACCTGCACTCTCTGTGCCCCAGCAGCCTCCGGGGGCGTCTCCACCACCGCAACTGCCGCAGGGGAACTGGGCCTCCAACACGCACTCGTCACCACCAGCTAACCACCACCAAGTGCCTCACATGCAGGTGTGTGTGTGTGTGTGTGTGAATATGTGTGGGAGAGAGGGGGTGTAGGTGGGTTGAAGGGTATATCAGTAGGTGGATATGGAACAGGTGAGTTGAAGGGGTAAGGGATAAAGCATGGTCATGACATTTAGGAGCGGGGGCGTTTGGTCTTTCGGAAAGTCCTCATCGCGTGCAGGTGGGTGGGGGAGGGGCCGCTTTTGAAGTTCAGAAACCTTTTCTTTGATCTCCATGTTTAAAAAGTGCCCATTATGCTGATTTATACAGTTACGTTACTTCCTGATTTGAACCTTTTCTGTTTTGTTGAGTTAATGGGTGTAATTAATGAACACAATCATACTGGTGATATTAACAGGCTGAAGATTGAATGTTCAGCGTGTGTGTGTGGTGCTTAAAGCGAGTGTGTCAAACACGCTAGCTGTGCTTCAACAAAATAAAGAAGAAATCTCGCCCTCTGTCTTCACCGTAACTCAAGCGAGAGTAAATGGCAAACTCACTAATGTACAGGAACCTCTTTTTAAGGCTCTGCCATGTAGAAAACACCACCTCCACCACCCATATGTGCTTGTTTTCTGTGCCTTTCTGGTTTTAAAGGGTGATCCAGTTAAAGCATTTACATCCCAAGGATACATCAGTGCAAGTTTGGTTTCCTCGAAGCCACTTTGCTAATTTGTGAATGAAATAAGTCTTAATTCAGGATATTGTCGGTTGGTCGAAATTATCTTATTTTCGAGCCGATAGCCGAAAGAACACTAAGATTGATCTGGATTTTACCGCGCTCTCTTCGTAATGGCAGAGGGGACATTTTCCCAGTGGCCCACAGAAAAGTTAACTTTTATGACTGAACTGCACATGCGTGATTGGTGACCCAAAACATTTAGGCCTGGATCAGAGCTGAGGTCAATAATCATGATAGTCTTATGTTTAGCTTTGCTGCAACACTTTGTTCTTGTTGTCATGGTTACAGTGAGGCTTTAGAAGGTCAGGATTAAATGTTTACCCAGGTGTAGCCAGATACTCTCCTGATTTAATATATAGGAGCAGTATGTTCTAAACTGTAGTGTGTTGGAATACTCTGTAGATGTTTAATAGTTACAAAGGATGCTACAGTATCCCATAATTCAACTGGAGGCTCCTAATACCTGAAGAAGAGTGGAAAGGGAAAATTATTAAAGAAGGTGATGTAGAAAGATATCAGGGACAGTTCCATCATTTCTGTGGATATACGTAACCTATAAACATCCGGGTCTGAGGGCAGGTAAGATGGAGGTGAAGTTTTTTGAATTGTGTTCTTGTTAATCTCCCTGGGACTCACGGTGTGGTACACTCAGTCATGTTTAGGTACTTATCCAACATTAGAGTATTCACCTGTACATCACGTCAACACAAACGAATCAGCAGCCAATCAGAAATCAGGATTTCTGCTACACGGCTTTGTTAGTAGTAGAGCTACTTTAGTATTTCCCGGGGGAATTTGTGTGTGTGTGTGTGTGTGTGTGTGTGTGTGTGTGTGTGTGTGTGTGTTATGGGAAATACATTTTTACTGATGTTTATTTCCTGTCCTGTGTATCCAGCCTCCGCCCCCACACCCAGGCGCCACTGTGCTAATCTCTTAAAACCACCCCCTCCCCCTACAAAGGGGAAATGGTCTCTTCCTGCTCCCTCACTCCTCCCTGTCTGCACCCCCCATCCATCCCTCCCTCTTGGTCTGTCACTGTTGGCCTCTCCCCTTTGTGACTCTCTCTTATCTCTCTAATCCCTCTTCTTATGCTCCCTCTCTGTCTTTTTGGTATATATTTTCACTCACTTTTGCACTCTTCCATCTATTCTGTCTTTCTCTACAAGCTGTCTCACTCCTTCTCTCACACTTTCTTTTAATTTTACTCTTTCAGTCCTGACTTGTCTCTGTCTCCATCCTTCTCTCTCTCTCTCTCTATCTCTCTCTCTCTATCATGTGTGTGTGTGTGTAGTGGTGTGTGAGGTAATGGTGGTCAGATAGAGGAGGGGTCAGCAGGGAAGGCAGATTAGTGCAGGTCATGTGACTCGGCTGTGCAGTTAGACCTCTTCCTCTCCTGACCTCTTTACACAATGATGGGTCTTTAGTGTCCCTCTGCAGCCTGCAGCAGTGTACACATACGTGCACACACTCCCAGTCTCTTCCTCTCCTGATAGTGAGCTGACATTTGAGGATGTCAGGATTAATTTGTGTGTGTGTGTGTGTGTGTGTGTGTGACCTACATGTCGCTTCTGTGCAGTCGTCTGCTAGCCTCAGGGCTCATAAGCTGTCATTTCTTTCTTTTGTCTTTTCCTTTTATCCTCTCTTCTCCCTTCTATTTTCGTTACTGTGTGTATGAGAGAGAGGCTGGCCTCCAGAGCAGCTGTGTTGCTGTTTAATTATTGAGGTTAGAGTGTCTCGTCATGATACTTGTGCAGCTTTATATTTGGTGTTTGTGTATGCACACACGCTGTTCTTGTCCTATACATTGTGTTTTTGGAGTTCACTGCTGAGATTATAAACAGTATAAATCGAATATAATGACTCTTCCTCTTCACACTGACCTGCTGAACGTGTGTGTGTGTGTGTGTGTGTGTCTCAGTGAGTATTACTGACCTACCAGTCATCACCTTCTGTAAAGAATTTCTGCAGTCTTGAGTTTTGTTTCAGTTTTAACACTTCAGTTTTATTAAATGTGTCTGATTTATTAGTGAATTTCTCCACCAGTCATGAAAAGATGATAAAGGAAGTGTTGATGGTAGAGAGTCAGGTTTAGAGAATGACTCTGATCCCATCGAATGCATTTTAAATCAGTCACCTGATGATGAAACTTTACTTTCACTTTCACTTGGATGAAACAGATTGTATTGAGAATGTTCAGGGAGAAATGTATTCATGACACTGGAGTCTGAGGTATTGTGTGAATGAGAACCGTTTCAGAGATTTATCAGATTTGAAATGAGGAAACTGAAGTGTGTGTGTGTGTGTGTGTGCGCGCATGAGTGTGTGAGAGGCTGCTATTCTACATAAGTAAAAGGCATCTGTGTGGCTGTGAACAGTTCCACTTGGTACCCGTTCACCCAGCAGTGCAGAAGTTACAATGGTGTGTGTGTGTGTGTGTGTGTGAGAGAGAGAGGTATAAAACCAGGAGTAGGATTGCAGAGTCAGTGAAACATGTTTACAGTAGAAGTGTATGTTGCAGTGTTAAAGGTTGAGGTGCACTGCACTGTGGGTATTGTAGTGTAACTGTTCTGTGTGCAGTGGAGCGTGGTGTGCCTCATCTCTTCTATTTCCTGTGTTTTCTCAATTATTTTTTGTTGGAAATAAGGGCTGTTAATAAATGTCACACATTTCACCTGTGAAAAAGTACCCAGAACTAAGGGAACTCTTGAGTGACCAAGTGTACAGCGTACAGTGTACAGTTTCCCCTGTGATACATGATGTAGAATCAGAACCCAGGACAGGAAACAGATTAAAAAATACAGTTTCAGTGGTGTCTCCTCCCTGTGCACAGATGCGTAAGACCAGTCAGAACCGTGTGTGTATCATATGTTTAGGTTTAAATTGGCTTGGGAAGTACTGTATAAATAAGGCACCTGTGTAAACTTACTGATGGTCAGGCGTGAGGTTCAGGCCGTGAATCTGAAAGATGGCGTTTAAATGGGTTAGAGGTCTGACGCACAGGTGCTGGGTTTCGTCAGATGAATTGGGCGTTAGCTCATCCCTGGTCTGCAGCGCACAGTGATGGGTGGTGGGGGTGGCAGAGGAGGATTAAAAGCCTCCTTCAGGGAGTATTTAGCTCTCAGAGTGTGCACTCTACCTGCTAGATTAACCCACCCCCTCTGAGAGATGAAACTTTATACGGAGCATATCACATCCTGCTCAGCGGCGGCTGTCAAATTAGAGATGCAGAGAGCGTTCTGTTGTCATTCATGCGATTGATTATTGGATGAGGGGAAGAGATGAGACGCTTATCGGTTAAAGCTGCAGCGGTGGAGGTGATGGAGGTGGATGTGCTCTCTGTGACCTTGTGATCATTTAGCATGCAAAACGCACCTCACGCTTTTAGTCCGTTACAAGAAATTTGCATTTCACCACCAAGGCGAGCCATAAAACCATGATGCAGCACGGCTGAAAGATCTCCTGCCCCGTAATCACACTCGTCCTTTACAATTCTTTTTAAAAACAAATCACCAGGGAACATTAATAGTGTTGGCAGTACAAGAGAAATCTCGACAGTGCACCTCTGTTTTTATTTAGAGTTGCTTCAGTGTGAGAGAAAGGTCTTGTAATTATTTTAGAAAAGAATTAGACAAATTAAACAATCTAAAAGAATTTTCAATCACTTCCAAAAATTTCCATCATTCAGTCATCAGCTCTCGGGTTCAGTGGTACTACTTCACCTGCTCATTACATCATTGCCTTCATTCCGTGCACTAATAACAGCAACCTCACTGAATGTCTGTAATGCCCTGTCCTGCCCTCGCTCTCTGTAATGCCCTGCCCTGTCCTGCCCTCGCTCTCTGTAATGCCCTGCCCTGTCCTGCCCTCGCTCTCTCTGTAATGCCCTGCCCTGCCCTCGCTCTCTCTGTAATGCCCTGCCCTGTCCTGCCCTCGCTCTCTGTGTAATGCCCTGCCCTGTCCTGCCCTCGCTCTCTGTGTAATGCCCTGTCCTGCCCTCGCTCTCTGTGTAATGCCCTGTCCTGCCTTCTCCTCGCTCTCTGTAGTGCCCTGCCCTGTCCTGCCCTCGCTCTCTGTAATGCCCTGCCCTGTCCTGCCCTCGCTCTCTGTAATGCCCTGCGCTCTCCTTGCGCTCGTTGATGCCCTGTTGTGCCCTTGCGCTCTGTGATGCCCCTTCCAGTCCTGACCGGTAGTTTTTGTCTGTAATGCCTTGGCTTGTCCTGTCTGTGAGTTTAAGGGCAGATTGAGAGCTTTTCTCACGTTTCATGTGAAATCCCTGCAGCTCTGTGTATTAGTGTCTGTCCATCGATTCTCCAACACATTTTTCTTTTCTCTCTTTTCAGCATTCTCCATCAGACACTTCCGAAACCCAGTCCTCCACCCGCATGTCCACCCTTAGCTCCACCCTGCAGCAAGCCAGCTGTGAGAATCAGCCGCCTGACAGCGAGCCCAAGCCCAAAAAGAAGAAGAAAAAGAGGAAAGTGAAGGTGGGTGAGGAGGCAGCAGAGGGGCAGGATAAGGATGTTAGTACGGGTGTGGGTGGATCTTCAGGAGGGGATGGAGTGACCTCTCCACCTGAAAAGAAGAGCAAAAAGAAACCAAAGGAGAAAGAGGCTAAGACTCCTAAAACTCCAAAAAAACCAAAAACACCCAAAGAACCCAAGGAGGTGAAGGAGAAGAAGGCCAAGACAACCACGCCCAAACCCAAGAGCACCAAGAAACCCAGGTATGCCGCCATCTTTCCGGCTTTTATACTCAATGTGGTGTTTATAACCGATGTGGTATCCAGCACCACTGTATACCCATAATGCCCCATGTGTGAGAGTCACTTTTTACTTATAATGGAGTATTGAGTTTTGGCGAAGTCAGTCTTCACCGGGACACAATACTCTCTGTTCCCACATGTAACCTAATGCATCATGGGTAGTCTGTGCTGAGGTAGTCCGTGCTTGTGGACGGAGGAATAGATGAAAAGGTTTCTGATTTATATCTTAAATCATACACAGTTCTCTTTTTGTAATTAAAGCTCACACAGCTGTCGAATGGCTATATAGTGACGTGTGAGCGGACGTTTTTCTCCTGCTTTCCAGCATGGGGTTGTAATGTGATAGGACTCAGGAATGTGATGCTCTTTCCCTTACCTCCTTCAAGTGGAGTAAGGGGTGGAGCCAAAGGTCATCTCAAGGAGGGGTGCATGTGTGAGAGATGGGGGAGGTGTGTGAATTCATTCATTCAGAACGGTCTTTATTCCTCCCATGCAGTTTCATTAATCATGTGAAGGTGGGTCTCTTCTTTTTAAATGCTTGTTATTAATTTATTTCCTAGATCAGGGTTGCCAGGTTGAATCCCACTCAGTGTTCCCATTCATGCAGATGACGTGTGTGAGCACGTGTATGTGTGTGAAAGATCATGTGATGAGCCATGGTCAGTATGTAAAATCCTCTTCAGATATTTAATGTTCTTTTTCAGGAGCATGTAAAATTCTAAAACCTGGTTGAGCCTCACCCACTGCTTACATGCATGTGTGCACACGCTGCCTTCACACAGTTCACATGGCTCCTTCTGCCACCGTAAACTTGTGTGTCTGTGGTGGTGGGGGGGATAAAGTGCTTTGCAATGCAAATACACTTTTCATCTTCACTTCATTGGCAGGTTCCCAAGCAACCTTGCATTTTACACACTATCACCGCCTTCTCCCCCTCTAATAGTGTGCATATGAGAGAGAGAGAGAGAGCGAGCGAGCGAGCATGCCCCTTTCTGATTTGATGCAGACACATGTGGGGCATCACAAAGTACATCCTGTACGCTCAGATCGGCGAAACCACAACAGTAGTGGTTGCATAGGAAGTGCTGCAGCGTGTGTGTGTGTGTGTGTGTGTGTGTGTGCGCGCGCACACTTTAAGACCACACGCTTGGTTGCTCTGTGTTTGTCCTTAAACAGCTCGGTAAGCTCCGCCCTTCCTTTTCTAAAGTTTGAAAGTTGTATGTGACATTGAAGCGCAAAGATGACACGGTGGAAGAGGTTATAAAGATGTGTTCTTTTATATGAGTGAGTGAACAAGTGGAGGAAGGAGAGAGAGGAGGGCAGAAATGAGAGCAGATGGAGTGAGAGGACATGCAGAGCAGAAGGAGGGAAAGGGGAGAGGATGGAGGGGTGAACAAACAGCAAGGGAATAAACTGAGAACGAGAGAAACTGGAAAGAGGAAGGAGGGAGTAGTGAGGAAATGATGGAAGGATGAGATGAAAAAGTGTAATGGGCATGTTCCTGCTGTGTGTAGGCCATGTGGAAGAGGAAGGAAGTGAACACACACAGGCTTTCATTATCCAATAGAAATTGTCAGTCTCCCTCCTGTCTCCTCCTCCTCTTTCATGCTGTCTCTGTCTGTCTCCCTGTGTGTATGTGTGTGAGTGTGTGTGAAAGAGAGAGAGAATGATGGTAGAGGAAATACCTCTGTGTTTTAGTCACATGCAGTTCCCACACCCTGTTGATTCCCCAGTGATAACGTGTGTGTGTGTGTGTGTGTGTGTGTGTGTGTGTGTGTGTGAGTGAGTAAGATCCTCAATGTCTACAGGTTTTGTGTGGCTCATTTACAGGACTGAACCTGTTCAGGACTCTCTCTCTCTCTCTATCCCTCTGTGTGTGTGTGTGTGTTTTTGTTCTGGTGATGGCGCCTGCAAAAGAGCTGAGGAGAGTAAACAATCCTGTGTGTGGAGAGCAGCTGCTGTTCAGAGAGGGGTGTGTGTGGGGTGGTCCAGTTCAGGATGAGTCATCTCATAGTGACAGCAGGTGTCCCATTAACCCCTTTGCCCTGTGTGTGTGTGTGTGTAAGGGTGTAATTGGCTTTAAGAGTGAGTAATGTGGGTTTGATCTCCACATACTGCGTTCACACACACGGTGTCAGTGGAAAACACTTCTACCCTCTTCCACTTGTGTGACCTCGCAGACACACGATTGGTTCATATCACATGATATGATTGACAGGAGAGAGAGCCTATACCTAGAGAGCAGTGGCTGTGACACTTTTTATACTATAAACTTTTTCTTTATGTACTATTACTTTTATTTTTGTTTGTTTTAGTTATGTAGCTGTGTCGTCCTGTCTGTTTCTCTTTCTGCTGTCTGTCTCTGTTCCTGTATGTATGAAACTGAGAGTTAGTGCTGCAGGTGCTTCAGGAGGGAGAGAGAAAGAGAAAGAGACATGGGAGAGTGAGACAGTGAGGAGAGGGAGAAAGCAGATGGCTTGAGACAGTGGCGTCCAGCCAGAGGAACAGGTGCAGGTCATGTGACCGGCGGTTACCAGGGCGATGTGATTGCTCTTGGCGGGCGAATGAAAGGAGCGAGGGGCCGCAGCACGAACGAGTGCAGAGAGGGAGAGGGGGTGTGCTGGACTCACTGTAATCTCTGGAACAGAGAGAGGGAAGGATCAGGAGCACGCACAGTGTCTAACTCCCTACACACCACAGTGATTTGTGGGATTTAATGAGGTCACTACAATCACCGTCTGTTTCTGAATACTCGGTATGTATTGGGGTCAGGTTCGGTTCTCGGTATGTATTGGGGTCAGGTTCAGTACTTGGTATGTGTTGGTCAGGTTTGGTACACGGCATGTGTATTGGAGTCAGGTTCGGTACTCAGTGTGTGTTATGGTCAGGTTCGGTACTCTGTATGTGTATTGGAGTCAGGTTCGGTACTCTGTATGTGTATTGGAGCCGGGTTCAGTACTCTGTGTATTGGGGGCAGGTTCGGTACTCGGTGTGTGTTGGGGGCAGGTTCGGTACTCGGTGTGTGTTGGGGTCAGGTTCAGTACTCGGTGTGTGTTGGGGGCAAGTTCGGTACTCGGTGTGTGTTGGGGGCAAGTTCGGTACTCGGTGTGTGTTGGGGTCAGGTTCAGTACTTGGTGTGTGTTGGGGTCAGGTTCGGTACTCGGTGTGTGTTGGGGTCAGGTTCGGTACTCGGTGTGTGTTGGGGTCAGGTTCGGTACTCGGTGTGTGTTGGGGGCAGGTTCGGTACTCGGTGTGTGTTGGGGGCAGGTTCGGTACTCGGTGTGTGTTGGGGGCAGGTTCGGTACATGTTCTCATTATGTTAGTAAAGAATTTTTAGTTAGTAAAGAGCTTAACACCTCCACCATAACCTGTCTCGCCCTAGTTTCATGTTGAGATAAGAGAAGTGTGTGACGAGCAGGTTAGTACTCACTTTTCTGGATGTTGGTTGAAGTGAATTAAACTTCTGATAATCTGTGTGCTCCATCGCTTACTTACCCCCCAGCAGTAAGAAGGCCGACACTGAGAGCAGCACTAAGAAGGAGGGTAAGAGGAAAGGGGAATCGTCCATCACCTCGGATACAGAAAAGACTCCACCCCCTTCTCCAGAGGAAGAGGAAGATGATGGGGTCCAGGTACACACCTGTTACTAACACTGCACTGTACACACTCACATCATGCTTCCAAACATCACCATACTATCACTGCTTCAACAGGGCTGGGGGTTATTTCCGTGGTAACCAGCAGAGACCCTTGCTAATTAGTGTTGTCAGTTAAGATGCTCATCACTTTTAAGACACAAAGCTGATCTTTTGTTACTGAGCCTTCGGTGTGTGTGTGTGTGTGTGTGTGTGTGTGTGTGTGTGTGTGTGTGTGTGTGTGTTCAAGCCGAAACACACATGTACACATTACCTGATTGGCTTGTGTGAATCCTGCTGTTCTAACTTCTGCTCTACGATTGGACCATGTGCACTCCTCCCTCTAACCCGTCACTCTGATTTGGCCATCGGTCCCTCCCATCTCTCTGATCTGCTGCTCTAATTGTTCCATTGCTATTAGTGGTATGGATAAGGTGGTGTCAAAATGTCACTGCGGAGGTGCTTTTGCTATACTGTACTAATCCCGCAAGGGGAACTATTACCTACTTCTGCATTTAACCCATCCAAAGTGAGCACACACACTCAGAGCAGTGGGCTGCCACACACATTGCAGCACTCGGAGAGCAGTTATGGGTTAGATTCCTTGCTCAAGAGAACTCCAGCCATGAATGTGAAGGAATGGATGGTGCAGCTCACTTGCCCACCACCACACATTTTTCCTGCTGGTTCGGGAACCGAACCAGAGACCTTTTGGGCCAAGGCCACTTTTCTAACCATTAGGCTCCGGCTACCCCCAAACTAATAAACTGATTGTTGTAATAGTTAAAAAATCTGCAGAATGACACACACACACACACACACACACACACACACACACACACACACACATGCTAAATCATCAGAACAAAATTACTACAGTCAGAACCATCTTGTGTGTGTGTGTGTGTGTGTGTGTATATATGTGTAGAAGCGTCGTTCAAGTAGACAGGTGAAGAGGAAACGCTACACTGAAGATCTGGAGTTCAGGATCTCAGATGATGAGGATGGTGAAGATTCTGCAGGACCTAAATCTCCTTCTACCACATCTGAACAAACTGTGTGTTAGAGTCTCTCTCTCACGCGCACACACTAACAAATACACAGCACTGAACTGTTTGAGAGTGTAATTGTAACCTGCAGCTGTTTTATTGAAAGCTTGTGTGTGTGTGTGTGTTAGGAGGTACCTGATGAAGGTCCTGTGGTGGAGAAGATTATGGGAGTGCGTAGAGTTAAGAAACAGGTGAGTGTATCTGAGCATTAAACACTTTAATCTTCTCATAATGTATATTAAAAAGAACAGAGATGTGTTTAATCTCTCACTCACACATACACTTGTGTTACTGCTGTTTGATGTGCAGTATAGTAGACTTGGTGTGTGTGTGTGTAAATTGGTTAGTTTGTTTCAGATACGATGGAGCTTTGGGATTATTCTAAGAGGGTTGTGTTACTGTAGGTGTAGTATTAAACAGTCGGCGTTGTATATGACCCATGACTGTTGAGGTCTGTAAGGCTGAGTTGGCTCTCAGCTGTATATGGTGAGACTGATTGGAATAACCGTTTTAATATATCCGCTTGTCAGATTTTATACAAATTTGAAATTATGCATGATCACTTGCACTCTACAGGCTATGCAGCTTATTGGCTAATTGAGCAGCAAATCACTGTCCCATTCTGTTATCTGTACTTGTGGTATATGAGCTGATATCCTAGGAGTACAGGAATTATCCAGTGAGTGTCATCCTACTACTGTGTACACAATACACCTTTACTGCGTGTGTGATGTCTCAGTGCTACTGTCATTGTTCCAGCACAGAATCAGTGACTCACTTTCCTCACACACTGAATTAATCCCCGCTTCCCCAGTCAATGTCTGTTTTTGTCTGTGTCTGTGTGCTGTCTCTCTCTCCCTTTTCTGCTGTCTGTCTGTCTCCTTTTTTCTTAGCTGTGTAACGTGTCCCTTAGCTGCTGTTTGGTCATCAGTGTGTTTGACTTTATTCCTTACTGTCCCTTACTCCCTCCCTCTTCCCTTTTACTCTAATTGACTGTCACTCACTCTTTCTGCCTCTTTCAGCTTTTCCAAATGTATCGCTCTCTCGCTATCTGCCAGTCTTTCTCTCTTTTAGTGTCTCTAGCTCTCGGTTTCTTTATCACTGTCTGTCTGTTTCTGCCCATTTCTTTAACACTTTGTTTCTCTTTTGCTTACACACACACACACACACACACACACACACACTGAGGGAGGGAGGAAAGGAGGGTGTGTGCAGTAGTAATAAGATGCAGCATGTGGCGTGGCGTGTGTGGTTCTCAGTAGCGTGGCTGTGAATGGGTTCCCTCCCGGCAAAATGGCAGGTTCTGGCGTCTGAAGTGGAGCTGTGGTTTTGGCAGAAGGCCAGGCGTGGGTCAGCTCCCAGTGTGTGGTGCAGGGGATGAACTGATTCATGACTCATGACTCACTACTGCTTTTTTTTTCCCCCACACGCACACACACACACACACACAGAGACACAGAAGGAAAGCTCTGTGTGTTGTCGTCTGTGGGGGAGGGGAAACATGTGCGTGCCAGAAAAGCAGAACTTGTTCACGTGGTGTTGGAGGAAAACGTGCTGCGTGATAAACACACAGCTGCTGATTTTTTTTTCCTTTCCCTCCAGCGGTGATTTGTAGCGCTGCTGAACTAAAAGTGGGAAGTTAAGCAAATACTGGGCACCTCGAGCACATTACAGCACAATCAATCAATATCTCTCTCTCTCTCTCTCTCTCTCTCTCTCTCTTTCTCTCTGCAGCTGGAATCAGGACAGGAAGTGGAGATCGAGGAATTTTATGTCAAGTTCAAGAGTTTGTGAGTGTCACTGTAATGTCTCAGTGCTGCAACGTTAATGTCTATTATTAATTTCATTATTATTTATGTACCTGCATGTGTAAGTGCAGCACATATTACTGTTCACCTAGAATTGGTTCTCTTTATTTATTTGTCTTTATTTTTTCTCTTCCGTCGCACTTAATGCAACACAGTGTATGTATCAAAATGTGCGGCTTTGCAAAGTGTACTATTACTTTTATTGGCGTTCCATGTTACCATGGCGACACAGTTAGCCAAAAACAATGCCAGAAAATCCCATTGAAATGAATGGGGAGAGGTCGATGAACAATCATGAAATTCACCTCATTTTGACACCTTTACTCATTACTTCAAAATCATCATAAACGATTCAGGACTTTTAGATAATTTCCACACAGTATTTTAATATAAATATAAAGATGAATAGATGGAGATATGTGTGTCATCACTGATTAGACTTTATGTACTAATGTACTGTGTGTGTGTGTGTACATGTAGCTCATACCTGCATTGCCGCTGGGCTGATCTAGAGGAACTGGAGAAGGATAAGAGAATCCAGCAGAAAGTGAAGCGCTTTAAAGCCAAACAAGCGCATAACAACTTCCTCACTGAGGTCAGTGAACTCACTTCCTGCTGTGCCGCCATTTTGTTTTTCCTCTCCAGCTCTTTATCCCAATGGTGTGGCTGGTGCTGCAGATGGAGGCTGTGTGAGGAGCGAGTTTATGATGCCTTGTGTGAAGGTAGTAAAATGACACATTTTATGACCTCAGCTTTGAGATTCTTCACATTAAAGCAGTCGTTTGGCCTGAAACCCGACATCCCCGCTGTCTGTTCCAGCATTCGCTACTGTAGGGGAATAGGTCTCTGTGGAGTGATGGGTGTGACAGACATGTCAGGTGCATTTACTTTTTGGCTCGGCTGCTGTCCTGGAGAGCTCACCACTCTGGGTGCGTGTGTGTTTTCAGCTCTGTCAACCAGACTGAAACAGCACACGTACACAGTGGCGAGCATTCATTCATTCATCCATTTTCTGAACCGCTTAATCCTAATTAGGGTCGCGGGGAGGCGGGCGCCCATCTCAGTCGACTCTGGGCGAAGGCAGAGTACACCCTGGACAGCTCGCCAGGCCATTGCAGGGCACAGCGAGAGCAGTTAATTCCCGTGATCACTTGAAAATGAAACGCTGCCCAGAGATCGCAGCTCAGACACAGTCGAACTGATTTGATCACTGGTTCGTCCAGCCTGAGAAATATAAATTTGGATCCGGGAATGACCCCATCCTTCATTACTTAAATCTCCTGAATGGCCTTGTCAGTGTTTTTGTGGGGTTTTTTATGGCCATGCCTTGTGTGTTCAATTATCAGTGATCCGGACATGTGAGTGTTAGCGGTTTAACTGTCAGCTGATAAATATGAAGAGTGAGTGGGTTGGGTGGAAGACTGTAATTTTTGGCTGGTGTTTGTAAATAACCTACAACCAACCTGTATTTTCTGTATGTTTTGTACACTATGCTCAGTCCACACCGTCACTGTTAATGAGTCTCAGTATGTGACCTCACTGCAGCTTCCTGCCTCTCTCTTTCTCTCTGCCTGCCCTTTTATCTCTCTCCTTTTCTCTCCCCCTCTCTGCCCGTCTCTGCCCATCTCTCTCTCTGCCCGTCTTCTCTCCCTCACTGCCTGCCCATCTCCCCTTCTCCCTGACTGTCTCTCTCTCTCTCTCTCTCTCTCTCTCTCTCTCTCTCTCTCTCTGTCTCTGTCTGTCTGTCTGTCTCCTGTTCCACCAGTTGTAACTTGTTTCATTGTTCTGTCGTTTAGATGGATGACGAGCCGTTTAACCCAGATTATGTGGAGGTGGACAGAGTTCTGGATGTTTCTGAAAGCACTGATGAAAATGGAGAGGTGTGTGTAGAAGGGAAAATAAAATGTAATGATCACAGGGGGACTTGAAACTAAACCTGTGTGTGTGTCTGTTAGCCGCTGACTCTGTACCTGGTGAAGTGGTGTTCTCTGCCATACGAGGACAGCACATGGGAGCTGAAGGCTGACGTCGATGCAGGGAAGATTGAGGAGTTTGAGCGAGTGATGAGTCGAGAGCCGCAGCTGAACCGCGTGGTGAGACTGCCGTCTGTCTGGCTTTACTCTCATTACTCCCCTCTGGCTGAGTGAAAGGGAGAAGCTCCACGTTCCTGTGGTTGAGAGAAGCCACTGAGTGTAATTTGTATTTTATTGGAAACAGGAGCGACCTCCGGCTAGCGACTGGCAGAAATCCGAGAGTTCCCGGGAATATAAAAACAGCAACGCTCTCAGGGAATACCAGCTGGAGGGAGTCAACTGGCTGCTGTTCAACTGGTACAACACGTATGTATGCAGTTACGCACGCGCGCACACGCGCACACACACACACACACACACACACACACACACACACACACACACACAGCATCCCATGCTTTTCCATTCACTTTCTGCTTTTATTTATGAATTAAGGGTCGTAATGAACCGGTGTCTAAAACTCTGAACTTCAGCATGTACTCTCTCTCTCTCACACACACACACACACACACACACACACACACACACACACACACACACACACACACACA
>JAOUQZ010063763.1:0-12500 GCA_028564935.1 Neosilurus hyrtlii
ATAGTGGAGGTGGATCCAAGGGTTTCTACAGCTTCAAGATTCTTTACCAGACAGTTCTTCTTTGCCATACGCTTGGCGGTCAAAGTCAGACACACCTGCACACAGGGACAATAAGAGACTAATTAGAACTGCATTAATAACCCCGTTTATGGAAATGATCCTTCACATGCAAAACAGCACTTCTTGTCCTTTGCCAGGTGCTCATCATAATTATTGCGCAATTTAGGTTTAAAAGTGCAACATACAGGGCAGCATCTACACAAAGGCAGAAACGAAGGCCATGCATAAACGTCAAATTATGACAAAATGACGTTTCTGGTAAACTCTGGAAAGATTACCATTATCCTTAACAAGGTTATTAAACTTTCAGTCTGCAACCTACTAGATTTACCATTACCTTTAATTGGGACTGTAAATTGCAGGCTATAATATTGAGGTTTCCAATTTTTTTTTGTCCCTCCAGAATGTGGCGATTGCATCAATTTATATCAGCTCAAGCATTCCTCATGCTCTCTGCATGATCTAGCAATTTTAAACAAGCACAACATTTTTGTACAAACCAAATGATAGTATTGTGCCTTAATCACAGCAGTCCCCAGCTCATCTTAGTCACATATCCCATAAGCGAAAATAAATTTTGTTGCATAAGCCACAGTCGTCGTCGATATGTTTGATGTTCCATCTCGTAGTGAATAAATCAATGAGTAATAAATGAATAAGTGAGGAGGCGTGGCGGCTCAGTGTTTGGCGCGGTGCGTCACAGCAAGATTCTGGGAATCTCTTGGCCGACAAAGAGCCTTTGTGTAAAGTTTGCATGTTCGCCTTGTGTTCATGTGGATTTCATCCAGGCACTCTGGTCAAAAATAAATTTTTTCCTGATACAAATAAACTTACAAGTGTTCGGCGACAAAGATGTTAAACATCTGGGATGGTGACCTTTTACGCTGGCTCTAGCAAGGACACAGAACCGGCAGAGCATTTCTTTTGGTATTGTCAGTTTGCTGCTTTAATAAAGATTCAAAAAATTGTTTTAATTTTCACTGGAATGGAATTGAAAATCTTACATATATATAGGGGGTCTAACATTAGATCACCAATCAGGATGCAAGGTCATACCTCAGCACAGGTTTAATGGGTCAAAAGTAAACGGAAATATCGTATCCTTCACCACTGGTAGCACTGCAGTAAGCAAAATGTGTCATAACTCATAGAACACAACAGCAACAACTTTTACAATCGATCCATTTAAATTACAGGTTTCAAGGCTACAAATTAGAAAAAGTTCTGGAGAGTGGAAGTAACCGCCAGGCATGATCAATTCTCAAATGGCTTCCGAGTTCTGAGCCAGAAAGTTTACAGACATTCCACCATAGTACGTACTACAATATTTCAAAACTGATGATTAAACTGGTACTTACAGTTACAGTAGCCAGGAGACCCTCTGGCACATTTGCGACAATGATGCCAATGAGGAAAATGACTGCCTCTAGCCAGGTGTATCCAAGGATCAGGGACAGAATAAAGAAGCTCACACCGAGGAAAACTGCCACACCAGTGATAATGTGGATGAAGTGCTCAATCTCGATAGAGATGGGAGTTCGGCCAACTTCCAGACCAGAGGCAAGGGTAGCGATACGGCCCATCACAGTACGATCGCCGGTGTTGATGACAATACCTCTTGCTGTACCTAAAAAAGAAAACACACACACACACACATTATGTACATTGTTTACATACTCACAAATGTACACTCCCGCCCTCAAGGCAGAATTCTAATCAACACAGAAAGCATTCACCATAGCATTATTTCATTCATCTTATTCGGCATAAACGTTACTCCCAGCGGCCAAGGCATGTAAAATAAATATTCGTCACGTAATAAAAGTTTTCGCCATAGATTTATGCCTATACCATGAGGGAAGATAACTTGTGACGGGATAACCTGATCACTTAATTTTATTGCCACATAGCTGAAACATTCACTGCAATAATTATCAAAACCAAAAAGTTTTGTTCATTTAAATTCAGAAGGCGGCTTTCTGTGGATCGGCAATGTGGGGAGACGACCTACCTTCTACACAATTGGTAGAAAAAAAGGCAATGTTTCTCGTTTCCAAAGGATTGTCATTAGAGAAGTCTGGAGTACGGGTCTGGGGCTCCGATTCACCAGTAAGTGAAGAATTGTCCACCTAAAGAGTAGGAGGGCCACAAATGAGTAACAAAAAGATAGTTATAAGACTGTCATTTTCCCTTGACTATAGTTACGTCCTGTTCACCTTGCATCCGTGGGCAGAAATTATACGCAGATCAGCAGGAATTCGGTCTCCACCCTTAACCTCCACGAGGTCTCCAACAACCACATCCTCTGCATTGATGCTCATTTTCTCTCCATCACGGATGACCAAGGCTTGCTAAACAAATCAGAAACATAAGACAATATATTAGCTTTAATACAAATTTGAAATAGTATTGAAAATACCCAGTATGCAGTACCTGAGGAACAAGATTCTTGAAGGAGTCCATGATCTTTGAGCTCTTAGCCTCCTGATAGTATGAGAAGCAGCCAGTGATCATAACCACCGCAGATAATACGATACCCAGGTACAACTAAAGGACAGTAAGACAAAAATTGAATGAAACAGGGGTTAATCACTTATGAAAGCACCACGCCTCCTATCTTTTCTAACCCAAAGGTAAATATAATTACGTTATCATTCGCTGGTTCGTCCTCAGAAGCTGCTTGAATTCCATATGCCAAAAAACAAAGAATAGCGCCGATCCACAAAAGAGTGGAGAATCCACCAAAAAGCTGTTTGCAGAATTTGACCCATTCTGGGGTTGTAGGAGGAGGAGTTAGTGCATTGGGTCCATCACGTGCAAGAATCTCTTTTGCAAGAGCAGAAGACAATCCCTAGTTAGGAACCAAAGCAGAATAAAGAATAAGTTAATACAGCATTTTAATGTATTGCTCTACTGGGATTTTAATAACAGACATTATAATTATACTATTTAAAATATTTATTATATTAATTATAATGTATATTTTAATTATAATATTTAATTTGAATAATATTTTTTGCCCCCCTCCCTGAGAGAGAGAGAGAGAGAGAGAGGGGGGGGGGGGGGTTTAAAAGAAATAAGTACACTTACCCTGGTGAGATCAGTGCTGTATTTCCGGTTAAGCTCTTCCAGAGTCAGCTTATGATCATCCTAGAAATGTATTTTTGAAAGGGGGTGGGGGTGGTGGTGGTATTAGCTACACTTCAGACTGACAAAGATTTCACACATTCTGTGCAAGAAGCTGACTTACCAAGTCCACTTCCTTCTTAAGTTCATCCATATCTTTATCCTTGTCCTTCTTGCCCTTGGACTTGGACTTCTTGCCCCCCTGTTCCGATGTTGCTGCCAGCTCATACTGTTCTCGTCCTTCCTGTGACAGATACAAAGTGTGCTTAAAATTGTGTCCATTACCAAAAAAACAAAAACAAATGTAACACACCAAAAGAGATTTAAAACCAACACATGGCCTTTACACTGCATCACAGTAAACATTCTGTATACATACAGATAAAATGTCATGCTACCAAAAACCATGGCTCTCCCTGGGGTTTGAAAAATGTTCACTTTTTCCTTAAACAAAATAAAGATAGGAAGTATTCACTTTACTTTAGTATTTATTTTTACTTAGTCACATATATGAATGTAAAAATGCACAGATAAAAATACAAAAAAGACCCCCACAAAACTAAAACTTTTTTTAAATAGCAATGCAGCATATTAAAATTATTTTTTAAAAACCTTCATAAATAACTTGGGCGGAGTGTTTTAAAACTCCATTTCAAAAAAGGGCATGGAAAAAAATCCTGCATGGTAAAATGATTAGTCCACGTATTTGCTCGTTTCCTTCTTTAACTTTCCTTTTCTGACAACTTTCTTGGGTCATGAATGACACACTGTTTACTTGAAATAGGTTGCTGCATTATGTTTCACGGTAATGGTTGAGGCAAAGAATATACGATAACCATATTCTAATAAAAGCTCTCGTGGGCCACATAAAATGTGTTGGCAGGCTGGATTTGGACTGCAGGCTTCGAGTCTGACACCTGTGACTCAAGTATCAATAAGTTTAACACACGAGATTTGTTTACACGATCGGCTGATTCCTGTAATAATTGCCACCACCACCCCCCCTCTCTCAAAAAAGTGTCCTGCACATATCCCTGAAGAATCCATCCCAACAAAACTACCTATACAACTACTGTGCTTTCCACATCATTCTCTAAGAGGTCGGTCACACAAAGGCTCACACTTTTGAAAAAAGTTTTTCTCAAATTTTACAAAGATTGGTTTGAATTTTTTTTTTTCTTGGGGAAGGTTACGGCTCCAACTCGGGAAAATACCTCAATCCCTAGACATGAAGTCACCCAAGATGAATTTCATTTCCTTAATGAATAAAAGAAGATCTGGGTCATGAGAATGAGGACACTTCAAAGATGTTGCATAGTTCCTAAATGTTAGTTCGACAAGAAATGCTTTGAATAGGCGGATAATTGTAGATTTACAAAAGGGGGTCACGGTCGATTTCACCATGAGGTCAGAAATCCAAGGTGGCGACACCCATTTGACATCAGATAAAGCTGTGTGTGAGACATTTTTACATCCTAATCCAGCTCATTCCCATGGCTACTTTCACCCGTACAAACCCAAATCATTCCATAATGAATCTAGCTGGTTTAATATAGCATAATGTTCAGTTAAGACCATCTGAAAGATGCAGAGGCTTTTGTTCATGAACTTTATATTTGTTGCCTGCTACCACACATGAGAAAAAAGATGTAAAATAGCAAAACAAATCACCACCCAAGTCTGTGCAGGATAAGCTGTGATTGGCGGTGTATTCAGACTGATTTGTTTACACACAAAAATATAGATAATGTAATAACAACTGTAGGGCGAGCAGTTTAGCTCCATTTCTGAACATAGAACTGGTAAACCATGACTATTAGGGAACCGCAGTGGTGCAGGGATAAGCACTGATGGCTAGGTTTGAACCGGTCAGTCGACAGGGCCTAATTTGTATGGCGTTTGCATGATCCCTTACGTGTTGCCTCTGGATACGCCAGTTTCCTTCCACGCAAAGGCGTGCACCTTAGGTCAACTGGCTGCACAAAACAACCCATAGGTGTGAATCTGAAGGGTTGTTTGTGTCTGTTAGTCCTGCAATTGACCTGTTCAAAGCGTACCCAGCTTTTAATCCCAGGTCAGCTGGGAGAGGCTCCAGCTTTCCCTGTTACTCTGATTGATGAGCAGTATAAATAATGAATAAGGGCAATCATTGTTACCTGAAATCACACCCTAATTGTCCAAACACTCAAGTTACACTTCACAACTGAAATCAGATGCTGAATGCATAAATGAATCGATATCATTGTGTATTTCTCTTCATATCTAGACAAAATCAAAGCAAAACCTCCCTCTATTTTATCATCACTTACCTCTATCTTACTTTTACACCACAAAAAAAAAAAAAAAAAACATTAAATTAGTTAGCCTATGGCCCTATTATTATGTAAACAAGTTAACAGCTTACGGTTTGCTAATCTTTGAGTCAAAAATATACATATTACTCATTTTAATACCAGCTGTCACTGAGCAGAAACACTGAGTCATTTTTAGTGAAAAAAAAATAAAAATAAAATAAAATAAATTAAGGCATACATGAAAGCTCGGCTCTGCTGGAACACCGTCGAGTGCATCACCATTTAACAGATTGCAGTGGATTTGTTGTTGCTGCCCTATATAATTTGTCCACGTATTTTCAAACCCCTGAATGAATCACTCACCCAGTGCAGAACTGAACTTCGATTGCTTGCTTTGCTCATGTGAGCTTAATGCTAGTTCTGTTTTTTTCTACTAGTGCCAAAATCCTTGCAAGGCTAAAATTAAACAATAATTATGTGCCAAAGGCTGAATTTTATATCTGGAGTTATGTTAAAGCTCATTCACATAACATAAAAAAATTTAACTGGTAAGAAAACCAAAGTCTGTATAACTTAGCAAGAAATAGACTAGTTTTACCTAAAATGGAGGTGATAAAGATTTATCCATCATTTCATAATGCTATAGTAGCATAGCCAAGCTTTATTGTTGAATGCTGGGCTATAAGCATGATACGGGAAACTCAAACAAGTCAATGGCTCAAGGCTTAAAGCCCCAGGCTACAAGCCTCATACAGCCTTGAGAGTCCTGGCTCAACCTGAAACAATAGTGCGATAATGGTGAAATTTCATCCCGTCGCCCACTAGACCGTGGCCATCAGATTTACATTCAGTTTGGGATAATATTTACCATGTGATCATTCATCAGATGTGTTAACTTTTGTTAACTGAAAACTGTCACGAAACACTGCTTCTTACCAATCATTAGCTTGCTATGGGTCATCGTGCCTGTCAACCATGAAAGTTTTCTCTAGATCCTGGCCCCAGTAATACTCATCAGCTTGGGTTTCATATTCTGGTACAAACTGGTAAGGCCCAATACTTCCAGTTCGCTGTTTCGGCGCCTCAGCTGCCTGACTGCCTTCCTTCAAGTAATTTGAAATCAGATAACTCAAAAAAATAAATATAAATAAATAAATAAATAAATAAATAAATGGAAGGGGGGGGGGTGTTGTGGCATTTCATAGCACCGCATGTTTCTTCAACCAACAAGATTCCACAACGTTGTAGATTTTGTATTGTAGAAACAACTGCTAACGCTACAGTAACCAAACATGCACCGAGAAACCAGCCAGAGACTGGAATCAACCGGTTATACATTTTTGAGCCGGTTCTGCACAGGTAATTACGTCATCACCAGGCCGCAGCCTCGTGCACGTGGAATGGCCACTGAGAGCTCAGCGATAGGCAATTCAGTATGGAAGTTTTGCCACAGTGTGTAAAATCTAATCTAAATATAATACACACAAGGACAATGAATCACCATGAAAACTTTCAGAATAACCAACACACTTGAAACACGATCACCCACATAAATATTCCCAGTTTAAAGCAGCTAATTGCACATTTACTGCACTATAATGGATTGTACAAAGAGGAGCAGAATGGGTAATTGCTAAATCCACACGGTGTTACATCAGAAACGTTTCAGATCCCAGGTGAGTTACATAACCTACTTGTAATAAATTTAACACAAGTAGCAGAAGGTAAAAACGAATCATGATCCCCCACATTCACACATCAGACACTTGGTGAGTCATTTGTTTTATTGAAAATACTTAACCAAGATTAATACGCATAGCTTACGATGCAGAAGGAGGATGTTACTAAAAAGCTAAACTGTTTATTGTGGAAACTCTGACAGACAGGTGAGCACCATGGGCACACTGTGTTGGATAACTGTGTTTATAAAGCTGATTTTAGTTTACTTTGTTTCTGGGTAGTATATAGTAAAACTGAGTTTTTACAGTCTGTCTAGACTATCTAGTGCATCCTGTTCCATCCACGTTATCATACGGCCAGAAAATACG
Organism: Neosilurus hyrtlii; assembly: GCA_028564935.1. Lineage (NCBI taxonomy): Eukaryota > Metazoa > Chordata > Actinopteri > Siluriformes > Plotosidae > Neosilurus > Neosilurus hyrtlii. The sequence goes on from JAOUQZ010063763.1 coordinate 7,529, forward strand.
TAATGCTTAGAACGCGTATGCATCATGGCTCCCACGTGTTCGCATTCTCAGAGCACGGCATCAAAAATTAACGCAATGCAGGTGCAATTGCAGTACCAACAAAACTAGGGTGGCAGTGTGCTCACATTTAACTGTGCTGACATCAGCATCATGGATTACTAGGCAAAAGGGATGAATATGGCTGGACACTTGCTGATAGGGCAGTTCAGACAGGATCGTATTCTTACTGATGTGCCGACTCTATAGTCAAAAACATGCCCATCAGAACAGCTGGCATCAAAGCACCAGCTGTTTAAAATTGGCTGTTGAGACGAGTGAGATGAAACGGGAACAAATTCGAGACAGGAAAAAAACAAAAACGGATTTGGCAGAAGTGTGAATTGTCCTGAAATTATTAAGCATCCTGCATGTCTTCAAAAATTTGTGATCCAGCTTTCAACAGACACAAATACTGTGACTAGGGCTGCCACAAACAATTGTTTTGATAATCGACTAGTCACTAATTATTTTTGCGATTAGTCGACTAATCGGATCATACATAAATGGCACCAGTATGCAGCTGCTCTTATACAACCATCATTAGCTTCCAGCTGGAACTCTAAGGTGCTAACTAAAAAATAAAGTCAAGGTGACAGTCCAACTTTTAATGAACTTTGCAGCACTTCAGACATTTTTAATGAGCAAAATAAAATGAAGGCACAACTCTGACCTTTAAAAGCACAACTGTGACCTTCAATATTTTTAGTTGCACTATGAATACTATGCACTAGTAAGAATACAAAATATCAACAAAAAGAAATACCTGTAAACATACTTGACTTTTCTCAGGCAGTAAACAAATCTTTAAATGTAGCATAGAACACAAACAGCTGAGTAAAATAAGGAAAATGAGGCACTGGACTAAAACATTAGCGTCGTCATATTTCTATAGGAAATGTGATATCACTGTTATACCATTACAGCAAACAAAACGCTTGCAAAGGGTAATGAAATCGTCATCGTTAATGTTAACGTTTACAACCATCAAGATAAGCAAGTAGCTCATTGTTGGCGACGTTTATATTAGGCGCTAACTAGCCAATTAGATTACTGAGATGACTGTAACTCTTCGTTAGAAATCGAATCAGATTCAACTAAACATGCATCACTGTAGTGCTCCCATGGAAGGCTGGTTCTGCCTTGCAGATTTTGCATTGCACATTTTCATTTCTTTAAATAAAATGATCCCAAACTTTTGAGCTCCGTTCGCAGCTAGCCATGATACTGTTGAAGTTTTCCGGTGACATCCCGGCTGACCCCGATTACCACTACTGTGCACGGCAAGGACAGAAAGTATGCGAAAGTTACAGCGCCAGTTTTGAAAGAAAAACAAAACTTCAAAAGGACGACGTCAATTATTAAATTAGCCGTCACCAATTTTGATGGTCGACGTAATCGTGACTAGTTGACTAATCTTGGCAGCCCTGAGTTCTAACACAGTAGACGCCAATACAACCTCATCCCACACTCACGGTGTAATTAGTTTCTTTATGTAATAAACAGTTTACGGACATGAAAACTATTTCCAAAATAAAGGTTGTGTATGTTTGCTCACGTTTTGCAGTCATTAGAGTTTAACACAAATTAAAAAAAATAATTTAATGGTGATTTTAGACAAGCAGCCAGAAACCTTCACCTTTCACTGATCTCTTCACCAAGTCCTTGAGATTCATAGTCAACTGCAACACCATCAGAACACTCAGAAAAAAAAATATGAGATGGAGAGCAAGGCAATAAAGATGATCCTGTTGATGTTGCTCTTTTCCAGACGTTTTCTACTCTGCACAGCCATCACTAAACACGTACAGGGCATTAATACTTCCCCTAGGGCGGTTCTTACTGCAGCTACCAGAACCAGATGCAAAAGACACAGCTCGTTCGTACAAGACTAGCTTCACAAAACCACTTTAGTTTTGCACTAATAAGCATTAACTGTATATGGTGTAACTGTAAAGTGCTAACATCTGGCCCAGACAGCTGGGTTCTTCCGGTTAGCAATACAAAACCAAAAAGATACTATTGTGTTCAGGTCACAAGTAAATTATTGTACCATATTCTTTTGTTTTAATTGAGATAAACAAAATAACAGTTAGCTGTGGTACCCTCTGAGCGCATGAAGCATTTTGTTAAAAGATCCGGGTAACCATTTTAACAGATTTTAAAACAGCCTTGAACAATCCTCAATGGTCACGGATCCAAATATGATCACGTCAAAACCGGTATGTGAAAAACTTGACTGATTTGACTATCAAATTGTCTGACTACATAATTTGATTTGGATATATTGCATTAATCCCACAAGGGAAATTATTACCTCTGCATTTAACCCATCCAACGTGAGCTGCCACACACATTGGGGCGCCTGGAGAGCAGTCGGGGGTTAGGTGCCTTGCTCAAGGGCACTTCGGGAAGGTGCAGCTCACTCTGCTACCGCCACACATTTTTCCTGCTGATTCGGGATTCGAACCAGTGACCTTTTGGTCCCAAACCTGCTTCTCTAACCATTAGGCTATGGCTGCCCCAGTAATAATAAATAATAATAAGCAGCACCAAAAAAAAAAAAAAGTAAAAATTAAACAATGCTGTAAAAACCAGTCCGATTCTCAACTCGCGCTACCAATTTGCAGCCAGTCTTGTTTTGATCTGTGAAAGGTAAAACGCTCAATATTAACATGTTGAAAGTGGGCACATGGCCAACTATGAAAGTGGCATCTGTACAACCCGACCAATAAACCAATTCCCATATTATGCTTATATACTGAGAGAAGGGCAGTTAAATGCCAGACGAGCCAACAATAGCTCAACTTAACTGGGTATGTAATTAACGTAGTCAGCATCGCCACTGTAATTTAGAAATGCTTGACTTACGCCATGCCTAACAGCACACGTCATTGTCCGCTTTAAAGTCTGTCCAGAATCTAATGAGACTAAAGGTAGAAGCACAACACTGCAGCTTCCAAATTCCTGCCAGGAAAAACAAAAACCACAACAACCCAAGAAAACGGCGACATCCTTTTCCCACTGCACTCCATACAATATACCTGGTGTAAAGAATTTACAGCTTACAGTGTTTCATATCAGATATACATTAGGGAAGATAGACAGGTTAATTCTAAACTGCCTAATTCTACAAATTAAATACTTTGTTTAGAAAAGTTTTTATTAAATTTTCTCCCCAAAACACCACTTTCATTTACTTGGGTTTATATTTCACTGATCAGGGAGAAAGTGCCGTGAATGGTCACTGAGCATCACTCAGATGAAGAAATAAAAAAAAAAAAAATGCATTTGATTAGGTTACTTTTTTTATGTATTGATCTTGTTAAAATTTTTTTTTTAAGTCTGTGCAATATCCTATGACAGCAGAAAAAAAGCATAATTTCATTTTCATCTAATTCATATCACTCATTTCTATGGATCATAAAAGACACAATTTTGAATGTTTGGTTTGAGAAGCCACCGCAGGATGACGGGAAAGGCAAAAAACTACCCACGGTGTAACCATGGCTCTCGCCCCAAGTCAGGTGGGACTGACGGCAGATAAAAGCATTCTTCTTAGTATTAATTTAGATCATGTGCATTTGTTTTGGTAACAAGCTACTTAAAAATGCTGGACAGCTAATTACTTATGAAGATGCCAATGTTATCAACAATTATTATATATTATATTATGATAATAAATAAATAAAACCATTTAAAACCTTACACCAGTTTTATACAACCCCATTTTCATAATCCCACCTACACTTTGATTAATCACCAAATTTATAGAAAATGCACCATCCTATGTATATCATTTTTATCTGATATGAAATCTACACCAATCAGACATAACATTACCACCTTACTGGCCTGGAGCTAGGGAGTCTCATACACAGCAAGTGTGTTCTGACACCTTTGCATCACAGCTAGCGTTACACAAACAGAACACTTGTAGTTTAGCACACAGAGGAGATCAGGTTCACCGACCCAATCCATAAAAGCACATTTTTTCCATTTTTTATTTAATCCACTAAATAAACCAAAGATTAGCGATTTCATGCCCCACATTTTTCAGTCCGCCATGCTTTGTGTTTTTTTTTTCAGCCAGTCACGTTGCATCATTGGGGAAAAGTCAGTGAGGGTGTGAGCACAAGTGAGACAGGGTGTTAGACACAGATTTTTTTTTTGGAGGGGGGGTGGGGGCAAACCCAACACCCAGTGGAATAACCCCCCCAAAAAAGGTGGTGAGTGGACTCCTGAACTAGGAGAGTTTATTCTAAACATTTTACAATATTTTCCCCTTTTTAAAGCCACTTGCTTTAAGACTTCATCCCAGATTGCCTGTGCTCCCTGTATACATCTGCAGAATGACACGTGCACCCTCACGAGTGCACTTCTGCAAGCTTTAGGACATAGCCCGAGTTCGTTTTGTTGTGCTAGAGAAATGTAGCGCTTCGTTAGATTTCTGATCCTTGTTTACCTTGTTTGATGTAAAATGAAAGGATAAACTGGTGGAGAATTTTGCTGCATGGCTGTCGCGGAGTTCCGTGCCAAGTTCTTGGTGCCACAAATTAAACGGGTGATCTTTGCTCAGGTGCGAGTTAAACCACGTCTATTATAATCAAATAGTATCAAATAGTATGAGGACCAACAGTAAAAAAAAAAGTAATTAGTCATACCATTTGTACTGTGTGCTGCATGAGAAATGCACATCATGACGCACTACTTTGGATCTGTTCAACAGATTCGGGAGGCTCGGCCACCCTTGACAAGGGATTAGCTGTGCAAAATCTAGCACAAAACCCACAATCAACATCCAGATACTCACAGAAAACTGTTCAACGGCCAAAAGACCTTCAACACAGATTTGCCGGTCTACTAATCAGAGTTTTAATGTTGAAAAATAAATAAATAAATACAGCTGGGGTTTTTTTCTCTTTTTTTAACATTT
>JAOUQZ010063790.1:0-15709 GCA_028564935.1 Neosilurus hyrtlii
GAATGATCATGTCTTTATTAGTGGGCAAACCAACAAAATCCGCAAGGGATCAAATACTTTTTACTCTCACTGTACATGGTGTATTTATGACACAGAGGCAGGTCAGAGGAACTCTCTGTGCTGTGGGCTGCATAACAGCTCCAGGTCATCCTATGATCTGTATGCTCAGGTGCCCATGACAAGCTGTGAGGGTCTGTCACTTTCATTCAAGCATTTTCGACTCGGAATAATGATTTAAGATCCCAAGATAGTGGACCAGTCCGATGCACCATTCCCTTGTAGTATATACTAATATATTTTATGGTTCAGTGAAAATGAGTAAGGTTCAAGTAATTAAAGGGAAGTGAGAGAGAGATGTGCGTGAGAGGATGTGTGTACAGTTATAGAACAGGAAGTGCCATTCTCAGACTTTTTGTGTTTTTATCAGCAGTACGATGATTCATACCATCACAACCATTGTATAATTAATGCGCTCATCATGGATCATTACACCAGTATCAGGTTTTCAGTGTTCATGCTCTTTTTCAAAGATCAGTCCAAGAAAAAAGTGAATAAGAGTTCCAGAGATCTAAGCAGAAACCCGGGTATATTTTCAGCAACTAAAGGCCTCTCTCACATCAGCTAATGTTAATGTTCTTGAGTCCACCATTAGGAAAATACTAAACAAAAGTGGTGTGAATGGTACAGTTGCATGAAGAAAACCACTCCTCTCCAAAAAAGAACATGGCTGTACTTCTACTGTTAAAGATCACATGGACAAGCAAGAAGGCTGTTGGAAAAATACTGTGGATGGATGAGTTTAAATGATTTTGGATTAAATGAGAGGTTTAATGATTGGAGAGGAAAAATACTGAATTCCAGCTTAAGAACCCTATTCTATCTGTGAAACATGATGGAGGCAGTATCATAGTTTGGGCCTGTTTTGCTGCATCTGGACCAGGATAGGTCTCCAATCAATCAATCAATCAATAAACAAACAAACAAACAAACAAATAAATAAGCTGCTGTGTACAGAGGAATGGAATTAAATGTGCAGTTATCACAAACATTTAGTTCCAGTTATTACTACACAAGGGGGTCTGAAAGCAAAGGTTTTTACCACTTACAGAGAAGTAATATTGGATCACCCCCACCCCCCTTAACAAAATACTTAGTGTAATATTTTTCTTTCCGTTGTTTAATTTTATTCTTTTTTGGACTTTTTTGTGTGAAAATCTTTGTGTGTGACTGTTTTAAATAATATTTATGCAGAAACATAAAGAATTCTAAAGGGTTCACAAACTTTCAAGCACTTCTGTAAAAAGTGTGAAAGATGGGAATGTTTCTCTTATTTCTCTGATAAATGAGATTGATCTCTTACAGAGGGATTGTAAACTTAACGATAACGACGAGGTTCAGAAAATCCAGGATCTGCAAACAGAAGTAGATAAACTGAAACTCAAAGTGATCCAGCAGGTAATCTTTTGTGAGTGTGTGTGTGTGTGTGTGTGTGTGAGTGTGTGTGTGTGTGTGTGTGTGTGTGTGTGTGTGTGTGTGTTTCCATATGATTTGTTTTTATGGGGTCACAGATTGAGATTGAGTCACACGTTTGAATTACGTCCAAGCAAAAAATGTAAGTCCCTATGTGTATTTAAGAAGTCTTAAGAAGAATGTGTGTGTGTGTGTGTGTGTGTGTGTGTGTGTGTGTGTGTGTGTGTGTGTGTGTGTGTGAGCAGCAGTCAGTGCTGGGTGTCAAGGCGGAGGAGGTTGAGAAGTGTATGGAGCTGAAACGGGCTCTGATGAAGGCGTGCGAACGCTCCCGTGAGGACTTGCACCACCTTCATGCCCTGACCCGTATTAAAGCAGACGAGAGAGAGCAGAAGAGTCGAGAGATGATGAAAGCTCAGGTACACTGCTGTAAGATATCTCTAACAAGATGTACAGGAATGAAATGCCTCTTACAATAACAAGCGATCAAAAAGTAAAAAATATTTAGTTGAATGTCTGTGATTTTGAATTCACTCTTACTCACCGCCTAATCCTATTAGGGATGAAGGAGGTTGGAGCCTATCTCAGCCAACCCGAAGCGAAGGCAGGGTACACACTGAACAGCTTGGCAGACCATCACAGGGCCAACACACACACAGCTATTTGCACTCACACCTCGGTTCAATTTGGAACAGCCAATCAGCCCAAGTATGTGAACACCCGGCCACCGAGCTTCCCATTCCAAAAGTATCGGCAGTTCCGTGGAGTTGTTCCCTTCTCCGGTTATAGTAAACGCCACATGGTTGCGCAGCGTGACTCTGGGGATGTGTTGATTCAGTTGCTGTTTTTCTCTCTGACTGTTACTGAGACAAAAAAAATTTAAATATTACAAAATCATCTCACTCTCATTTACCTACTAGGGTTGAGGGGGAGGCTGGAGCATATCTCAGCCAACACTGGGTGAAGGCAGGGTGCACCCTGAACAACTCACCAGACCATAACAGGGCCAACACAGACACACACACACAAAACAATTCACACTTCTTGCTGTGTGGTGTACGGGCTAACCACTACACCACTGTTATACTACACCCCCAGTGACCCTAGTAAGATGAAGTGGTTCAGCAGATGGATGTTACGTACACGCTATTTTCAGTCATGTCATTTTCTGAACCGCTTAATCCTAATTAGGGTCACGGGGAGGCTGGCGCCCATCTCAGCCGACTCTGGGCGAGGGCAGAGGGCCATCGCAGGGCAGAAACACGCTGACAGCTATGCAGCTACTCTTAACGAAAATCAGTAATGGTTCTTTTACATTCCTCCCACCATAGACAGTGAGAGACACGGCCGGCCTTTGATAACCCAGTTAGCTGCACTGGGGGGACAGCAGTGACAACCCGTTGATGGTGGGGCTTGAACCCCGACCTTGGGATCAGTAATCCAGCACCTTACCACCAGGACACCACTGCCCCATACTATTTTCAGTGTGTTATGAAAATGAATCAACATGAACTGACCAATTAGATTTAAGCCCTCGACAGTTCTTTGGTATAAAATACAACAGCGCTGATGAACAGTGATAATTGCTTTTGATTGACATTTTTTCATATGATTTATTATCCTGTCACAAATGCTGACTGAAGATATCATTACAGATGAGATGCAACCAGATCAAGCAGGACATCCGAGGAAAACAGCTACAGATTGTGGAGCACAAGAAACAGTTCCATGAGATTCAGTCAAAGTAAATAACAGGGTCGTCCATGAGCGGCGCTGGAAAACTCTGTTTTATGGACTCATTTGTATCCATTCTTTGAAACTGCAGTAAAATGTGGCATTTATAAATGCTAATGTTTTTGTTTGTTTGTTTGTTTGTTTGTTTGTTTGTTTTTGTGCTCGCCGTGATCAGGCTCTGTGTTTTTGCCAAGCTGTATGATACCACCAAGGAAGAGCGGAACAAATGCGTAAACCTACTACAGATCACAACCCGGCGCATAAGCAGCACGATGGAAAAGTTCACGCTTCTGAAGAATGAGATTGAGACCCTGCACAGTGAAGCTATTAAAAAAGACAGGTCTGGGGACAAAAAGGAAAAAAGGATTCTAGTGCTGTCCATTCCGAATACATTGCCTGTATTTTATTTCCCAATAACAATTAATTTTGGCACTGTGGTGTAGTGGTTAGCACGTCCACCTTAAAGCAAAGAAGGTCCAGGGTTTAAATCCAGGGCTTGGTGAGTTTGTTGCTGTGTTGAATTTGCACGTTCTCCCTGCTTACTTAGGTTTTCTTCCGGGGAACTCTGGTTTCCTCCTAAAGTCTAAAGATATGCATCATCATCATGATTTTTTTCCGCTTAATCCAGTGTCGGGTCGGGGGCAGCAGCCTAAGCAGTGAGGTCCAGACGTCCCTTTCTCCAGCTCTTCCAGGGGGACCCAGAGGTATTCCCAGAAGAGCCAGATGACGTAATCCCTCCAGAGTGTTCTGGATCGACCCCAGGGTCTCTTCCCAGTTGGACATGCTCAAAATACCACACCAGATTCAGGAGGCATTGTAATCAAAAGCCCAAGCCACCTCAAATGACTCCTCTTAACCGGATCACCGAGCTCACCCTATCTCTGAGAGAGAGCCCCACCACTCTGAGAAGGAAGCTCATTCACCTGCTTGTATTCATGATCTTGTTCTTTCAGTCAGTACCCATAGATCATGACTATAATGTTGATGGGAGGAATGTAGATCGACTGGTAAATTGAGAGTTTTGCATTTCATCTCAGCTCCCTCTTCACCACGACACACTGGTACAAGCTGCGCTAAAGACATGCACATTGACCTAATCGGCTGTTCCAAGTTACCTGTAGGTGTAAGTGTGAATGTTTGTGTATGTGTTGGCCCTGCAATGGACTGGCTAGCTGTTCAGGATGTACCCTGTCTTTACCCAGAGGTGGCTGAGATCCATCCTCCCAGCAACCCTGGTAGGAATAAGAGGTTTAGCAGATGAATGAATGAGTTAATTTTAGCTGAATGCAGGTTTTTCAGAGAAACTACTGCAGCTCAGGGGATTAATATATCTTGTTCTATATCTTGTTTTGGTTCTTTATTTACAATAACAAGGCTGAATGAACGGAGGAACGATTTTGACATTGCACGATGACTTGTAAACAAGAAGCAATGACACAGGGCAACAACAATAAAAAATTAACTCTTGAGGCTTCTGAGTGGCACATCGACAAGGTGCATGTCTATCAACCATCCATCTTCGACAAGGAGTCCATCCAGGACCAGAAGTCCATGGGAGCAAATTGGTCGAGCTCTCACAGCTGGGATAGATGGCATACGACAGCAATCACCAGCCAATCATGGGTGTCTGTGAGCTCATTCATACAAGGGGGAGATATCACTCCTAGATACCTAGGAGTGTGTTAGGCATACACAGCAGTTTATAAGAATGCCGGTGGCAACACTGCATGTCACAGAGGGGGTATATGCCGGCTTACACCTCTCCCTGGTTGGTGGTGATTGTATATGATTGGGAGAATATACTTGGCAGGATATGATTAAAATAAAGGCGGGAATGGGGGAAAATCCATAAAAACAAATAACTAAAATGAAATTGAGAGATAACCTTGGGTAAAATATTTTACTGTTTGAAATTACTTAAAACTATGTAAAATAATTCACATGACATCTAGTAGCAAGAATTCTGCATGCATCTCATGCTTGGTGCAGGGGTCACTGACACTCACATACAGAAGTAAGCAAACATTGTAGCCAATTCCATTTATAACATTCCATGTTATAACACAGTATTTCAACTCATCACTCTGTCATTTTCTGAACTTAATCCTACTAATGTAACTGCATGTCTTGAACTGTGAGAGGAAACCCAGTGTACCCAGAGGAAACCCATGAAAGCACGGGGAGAACATGCAAACTCCACACAAATATGTGGAGCTGTCACCAAGCCTGGGTCTCAAACCCAGGACCTTCTTGCTGTGAGGTGGACATGCTAAGGTGGACATACTACACCACCTTGTCACCCACCCCTATTAATTCACTGGATGAACTATAGTAGTAAAGAAGGAGGGGATCAGAAGTTTGATTGGTTAGTTTGGGATCACCACAGAACTTTATCACTTGCTGTGCTACCACTTCCTTTAGTGATTGGCTGGAAAGTGAACAAGGGTCATCTGCTTTACTATCCACTTTAACCCAACACTGTTAATATTCTCACAATCAGAGATCAATACAATCAACGCTGCCGTGTTTATTACATGCAGGCTGCTGCAGAAGTGTCATCTCAAGCATGTACACAGCCACACAATCAGGGAAAGCCTGAGGAATGACATATCCAAGGTGACCTGGATGCTTCAGCAGATGCAGCGGAAAAGTGAAGAACAGAGACTAAAGATTATCAAACTTGGGGAAGTGATTGATGCCCAGGGACGAGACCTGCTACACATGCGCAAGAACTACGACACCTCTGTCCAGCACCGCAATGAACGGTGAGTCCACAGTACAGCGCTAACAGATTTCTGAGATGAAATTTCATTTAAAACCATAATGAAAATAAAATAAAGGGTTAAGTCATGCTGTATAAGCTCAAGTCTTGTGAGACGAGACCCAGATCTCTGACTGGAATCCACTTCCTAAGAGCCACTTCTGTAAAAAAAAAAATACAGTATTACAGCGAGAATGAGCACAAACAATAATGTGTCTGTGAGCTGTATTTTCTTATGTACTTTTTGTATTCTTTTGTCTCTTGAGTTTTTGCATACGTGTTGTTGATAGGGGCGTACAACTCCTGGAGAGAGAGGAGGAGATGTGTGTCTTCTACACAAAGTTAAATGTGCAGGAGAGTCTGATCTGTGAGGGGACGCTACAGTTACAGGCCCTGGAGGAGGAGATCTGCTCACTTAAGATGCTGATTAATGAGGAGCGAAGGCAAATTGATTTGAATATAAAACAAGTGCCTTGTAAGAGAGCCCTGGAGGATGAGCGTGCCTTACTGCAGGAACAGGTACTTAAACGACTGAATGTTTTTCTCTTATGTGAATGTCCTGGGTCACAACTAAAGCATTCAAATTCAATACCTTCGTGTCAGATACCAAAAACGTTTGGACTTTTTAGTTCTGACATGCTTGTTTCCTTTACCACTTGGCAGGGCAGGTTATGTATCCACCAGTGCCTGTTTGTGTGTTAGCAGCATTACGCAAACAATCCTGATCTGATCTTCAGCACTCAGTGGAGGGATGGGGTATGGGCCTGGCAAGCGACTGTAACATTTTGGAGCAGATCTGCATCACTGTCTGGATTCAGGAATTTATTAAAGGCTTTTAATCAATCAATTATTAAAGGATTTTTTTTTTGTTAGCAGGATTACAACTACTCATCTGAACTTTGTCAAAATTGGTCAAAAGGTGGGGCCTGTGTCTGACAAGAACCTATCAAATTTTAGAGGTGATCTGTACATAGGATTGTTTTGGGAAAAGCTTCTTGAATGTGGAATCTTGAACTTGCGATCTCCGGGTTGATAGTCGCACACTTTGTTGATGCACCACTCGGGAGCCCATTTCATTTTATCTGTGCCAAGTTAAAATAATCCACTGGTGCCTGGCAGAGGTACCCTCTCTACAGCCTCCTCCTTTGTTATTTGGTTGGGTTGTAATCACAGCTTTGTGTCCCTGAGAAGTCATGCAACCAGCTCTCTCAGTGCTGGTCAGGGTGGTAGGACTGTCTCTAGTATTAGCTCCACGCTGAGAGAAATAGACCAGCTTGGCTTCCTCTGTTAGCTTGGGAGCTATGATGCAGCAGCACTCTGTATACCAGTGAACTTAATGTTGTAGTCAGTTATGAGTTTAGTCAGGAGATGGGGTGCTTATGGTAAGGAAATGATTCTGAGGAAATGATGGGTTTCTGGGTCTCCTTCACTTGTTAGAAGTTAGTTAGAAAGAGGTTTCTTTAAAAAACAACCAGGATACAACATTCCACTTATTTCTATTTCACAGAGGGGAAATGAAGTTAAGCCGTGAGGGCTGAACACCACAAAAGTCCACAGCTCAGGGTTTAGGGTCAAGTGTGTTTATCGTCACTCAGTAGGGACAAAGGAGAAAAAAGAAAGCCTTGTGTCTGTGTTGGAGCTCATGGTTTGGGACTTTACGGAGGTATATGGAAAAGATTAGTGATGAACAATTTTGTGTGTGTGTGTGTGAAAGTAGGTGGAGTTAAATAGGTCTTGTTATGTAGTATAAGTAATATTAATGGCATGAAAGTAGTTTCTTCATGTCTTTATAGCAATAAATCAATAATACATTTTACAATACAATACCTCATAGCAAGAAGGTCCTGGGTTCGAGTCCCGGGCCTGGCAAGTGTGAGTGTGAATAGATGTGTGTGTTACGCCAGTGATGGACTGGTGAGCTGTTCACGATGTACCCTGCCTTCACCCAGAGTCGGCTGAGATGGGCTCCAGCCTCCTCGTGACCCTAGAAGGGTGAAGCATTCTGTTTTAACCAGTTCAGTAAGGTGAGGAAGGTCAAAATTATCATCTAATCGTTAGATGCCTCATGTAATGGGCAGACCAATCAGCGGTGCCCCACTCAGAGGGTCCCGATTCCATGTCCCTCTTTCTTTCCTGGTGTCCCTCCAGTAGGTCACATGACCTACACACCCTGTGACATCACAACCTTCTGAATTTTTTCCCAGCCTGGGACATCCCACCAGTTAAAGTAACAGTTAAATAAATATTCAGTGGATCATCATTTTAAATTCATGTTGTGTCTGTGCTGTGTTATAGCTGTCTGAGTGTAAGAAACACAGTTTATCCCTGGAGAAGACTCTTGAAGACCAAGTTACAGGGAGGCGATGGCGTAGACTGAGTGGTGAAGACCCATCTCCCCCTGAGCTCATCAAGAAGATTGAACACGTATGAAACATTTCAACGGTTTTACTCTGATCTCTCAGAAAAAGTAGGTTTAATCTAAATGAATAATGAATAATTGGTTTCTCAGTGATTAGTGTAGTCGCACCAGAGTGAGTTTACGTGTCCCTCCCTGTGCTTGTAAGTCTTTTCTCCTACAGTCTAAAGACACGTACATCAAACCATGTTGGATTGTAGTGACATCATATAGTGGTGTGATGTTTGTCTTTGACCAGCACTAAAATGTAAAAAAGATTCACAGGGGTTCTTAAAACTGTGTATCAGCAACTCTCTGCCTTGTCACCTTTCACAACATTCAAAACACCCTTATTACAACCTAGTCACACTTGTTTCACCAACAACGCAGTCATTTTAAACTGTGCTCAACCGCATTCAACTCCGTCATCATATTTTGGCAGTTCAATTTAGTTTGGGACCACACTGAACCACTATCAGAACCACCCTGTCGGTGGTTTGCTGAAGACCTCACTTTCACACTGGAATTTCTTCACTGTAGGTGAAGTAGGTGTTGCATTGGTGGGGTCAACAGGAATTATCCAGTATGTGTACTGTTTGCATTCGTCACAGTATGTGATACCCGGGGAGCTACCTAAAGAACTGAGAGGCGTTGCTTCCCTTCACAGAAAGTTTGGTCATGTTAAAATTAACCAGGGGCTGGATTAATCCCTTTTAACTGTGAAGGCATCTGTAGGAGGTACATGGCCTACCAGACGTTACTGTAGATTTCTGTGGCAATAAAAATGTACATGGAACAGGGACTACTTCATCGTGCTTGCATCGCAGTTACTGCAGTTACACAGGACGGCTGCAATGTATGCACTGCAGATGCTCACATTTATCAGGCAATTGCATAATTCCTTTGCACATATTTTTGTGAGAGACCACATTCAAAATCCACTGGAATGGTCATGGAATGGTTGCACTAATCCTGGCCACAGTTCTCATATATCAGTTGGCTATGTGAGACCTTAGCATTAGTCAACTAATTACTTTAAATTGCCCCTAGGAGTGAATGTTAGTGTGAACGGTTGTATGTGTCTGTGTTAGTCCTGTATTAGACTGGGGTTCTGTTCAGGAAGTAGCTCTGCCTTCCAACCAAAGCCAGCTGGGATTCGCTCCAGCCTCTCTGTGACCCTGACGGGTAACCGGTACAATAATGGAGGGATGGATAATGATTTAAAGTCTTTCATCTGAATTGTACTCAAAATTAAACCATATGATTGGATGCTTTACTTCATCAATTTTATTGATTTTTTTGTTTGTCTAGTTATTTTAAAAATAAACACTTAATTCAATTTCAATTCTTGCACATATAAAGAAAAGGGATGGCAAAATATTTCCTGAAGCACATTATAATGTTTCCATTCCTTCTTACAACACTTTAAATTCTCCACAGTCTCCACAGTGCAGCACCCGCACCCTCTTCTTCTGCAGCCACGCCTTTGAATTGTGTACAAAATTTAGTTTTGGAACGTCTTGGTGAAATATTCACAGGGGTGTCCTTAAAAAAGACGTGGCTCTAAAATCTCAGTCTAGTTTTCCTCATTAATGCACCAAAGGAGTGTTAGTTACCCTCAAGGGCACTGAAACAAACCCCAACCCATCACACACCCTGGATTTTGGACTTGTTTCTGGTAATGGTCTGGATGTTCCTTTGTGTCTTTGGTCTGGAGCCCATGGCATCCATTTCTTTCAGCCCTATAATACTGATACATTTGAGCACAATACACATTTCCACTGTGTGATGGTTCGAGATGCCTCTGAGCCCAGAGAAGTCGATGGTGCCTGTGGACAGAGTTAATCTAAAGCTTCCTTTAGCACTGTAAAGTTTTTACTGGTGCTTGTAGATGTAAATCCATACTGTAGTGCATGACAAAGATTTGCTAAAGTAATCCTGAGCCCATGTGGTTAATTATAGATGGGTGACGGTTCTTGATGCAGTGCTGTCTGAGGAGTCAGAGATCATGGAAGAAATATCTAATTAAATTACTGTGCTGTTTTTTTTTACTGATCACCAGCATACCAAGTCGATTCTCCAACAATTAAGCAAAAGCCAATACAATATTCAGTGAAAATTTCAGTCTGCAACTTACTCTTTTTGTTGTTGTTGTTCTTGTTATTGCTCTGTGATCCCTTTTCACTACACAACAAACACACCATCTACTCATGTCCAGCTACGTTAGCTAAGTTTGCACGCAAAGTCTGATTTCACGCAAGAGTAACATTACTGTACAAATCCCAGAGAAGCAGATGAGGCACAAGCCAGCATGACAAAGAGATTCTAATGGAAACAGTCAAGTTTGACTCTCGGCTCAATTCACAAACACACATATAGGAGTTCTCATGTCCATCCGTAACTACTTTCTACTGGTTAGGGCCTGAAAATCAAAGAGCCGGTAGGGTATTTTTGAATGTTTTCAGTATAATGAGCTGAACATCATGTTACCGTGCACAGCCAATCACGCATCGAACACTGAGCCATGAGGAGGAAAGTGTTAGAGCTGAGTAATGAGGAGGAAAGTGTTAGAGCTGAGTAATGAGGAGGAAAGTGTTAGAGCTGAGTAATGAGGAGGAAAGTGTTAGAGCTGAGTAATGAGGAGGAAAGTGTTAGAGCTGAGTAATGAGGAGGAAAGTGTTAGAGCTGAGTAATGAGGAGGAAAGTGTTAGAGTAATTGGACCGTTTTCCGTACTTCCTCTTCATTACATATTCGTAGTAAGTTTTAACCATGATGTAATAATAGTCTACAGGTATGGGTGTACTATCGGTGAGCTGTCCAGGGTGTATGCTGCCCTCGCCCAGGGTCGGCTGAGATGGGCACCAACCTTCCCCTGACCCAATTAGGATTAAGCGCTTCAGAAAATGAATGAATAAATGAAAGGTATGTGTGTATGTACTTACCTTCAGCGTGAGGTTCTGGAGCATGCTGCTGCACGGTGATGCACATCCGAGATTTTTATTCTCATGGCTTTAAGAGATTTATAGAAGATTTCCATGGGATGGTTTACAATTCATGAATAATAAAAACTCTGCAAAAATATTCGCTGATCAGCTTACAGTGTACAACTCCTCTCCACTTGCCATGGTCAATGTTTAATGCTGAAATCTTGTGTGTGTGTTGGGAGGGTGTGCTAACGTAGCAAAATATAGCTAATTTAAACTTTTGTACTTTTAATTGTGTACATGTGATTGATTTGGTGAATGTAGTTGGAGGTGCAGCTGACTGCGAGAGAGGCTCAACTACTGGAGAAAGAGCTGATCTATGATCAGGTGACCCAACTGATTTATCAAATTCGCACAAAGGCAGATAACGGTAAAGAGGATACACTCAGACTGGCCAAGAAGGTAAGTGTGCACTCTCACACACACACACACACACACACTCACTCACACGCACTCACCACACACACTCACTCACACACTCACTCACACACTCACTCTCACACACTCACCACACACACTCACTCACACACTCACTCACACACTCACTCACACACTCACACACACACTCACACACACACTCACACACACTCACTCTCACACACTCACTCTCACACACACACTCACACACACACACACACAAATACTGTATGTTCTGTCTGCTTTGCAATATCAGATTTTTTTAATAATAATGTCAAAATTTCACCAAAAAAACAATTTATAAACTTTTTATGACATTCAGTTTGTGAGTCTCATCCTCCCACCAACACCAAAAAAAAAAAAAAAAAAGAAACTGGAAGTTGTTATTGTTCAGGGTGTAACCTCTCACCCAAACTTAGAGGGGATTGGCTCCAGCTTTCCCTCCGCCCTGAAGGATAAATGATGTAGAAAGGGGATGTGAAGTCGTGGGTCAGAGAGATGTTTGTTGGTAACTAACACAAATGCAGAGGGTTAAAGGGCATCAGTCGTTTTCCTGATTTCTACACTCTGTAGTTTGCCGTGCTGGAGTGTGGGTTTGTTCTTTATCCTCTCAGGTCAATGAGGTCCAGAGTCGCATTAAGGAGTGCACAAAGAAGCTGATGGCTGTAGTGTCCGAATTGGCCATGCGGCAGACACAGGCTCTGTGTCTGCAACAGGAGCTTCGCGAGAAAGAGTTTGAGCTTGACTTGTGCCACAGAAGACTGGAGATGGGACTCGCACCTTCAGACAGCATTGAACAGGAGTGGCTGCGTCAAATGCGAGTCCAGCAGAAACGCCAGACAGATGTCCAGGTCAGAGCCTGGGGTGACATTACCATCACTCAATACACACGGTGATGTAGCAGTTAGCACATCTGCATTACAGAAACAAGATCCTGGGTTTGGTTCCCCGGCTGGTTGACAGTGTTTCTGTGTGTTTACATGTTCTCCCCGTGCTTGTGTGGGTTTACACTAGATAAGAGAAGTTATTCAGATAGACAAGGGCACATGAATGAAAGATGAATGAGACGCTCATTACATCGACTTGGCTGGTGTTAGAGTTACACAGGACATGTTGTGAACAGCTGTTCGGACACTGCTTGTTATTTTCCTGAAGATGAAAGCAAGTCGTTTCCTTTCACTGTGGTATTTTGTGTGCATGCTGTTATTTGTCACTGCTGGGATTTCCTGCTCTTGGCTTGATTTAAGAGAGAGAGAGATAGATGAATGATCAGGTACTGCTTCATGCTGTATACTACCACGTGTGCTATGTGCCGTTGCTTTACTTCTTCCAGAATACGTCAGGTTTCTTTAGGACTTTACCTCTTTTTCTAACACAGCGTCAGGGGTAATGCACCTGAGACACTCAAAGCTATTAAACACAGCAGCTTCTCTGTGTGGAGTGTAATCGAAGGGCTCAGTGCTGTGATCTGCTAAGTCCATGCATGATGAAAAATTAGTTAGTATCATATTATGACAGTAGAGGTCTCTCCACATATGCTGAAAGTCTCTCCAAAGTGGACAATTGCAGCTTCTATGCAGCTAAAATCCCAGATCATGTGATAAATATGGCTTAATCGTATTGTTTGTATTTTTTCTCAAAATCACAAATTTGGGACTTGACAGGTTATGGCACTGAGTGTTCAATTTATTTCCCTGTAACTCATTCCCAGATTCTAAAATTAAAAGCCCTTTCACTGCTGTTGAGAAATATCCTTTCACCATCTAGTGTTCATTTTACATGATCAGAGCTCTGTCCACTTTACCTTATATGGAGTTTAGTAGCACTGCTATTGCACATGCATGCACTTTGCATTTCCCGTGTGATTGTCATTTGAGTTTGGCCTGTAAAAACATGTAAACACGACTTTACCGGAAAATCAACAGTTCATTACCAACAGCTTTGATACAGAAAAAAGTGACACAGCAAACAGAAGGTATACACTCTAGTCTGTGGTAAAACTATGCTGTACACCATTCTGCGATGCATGATGGGACAAGTTAGTGAGAGAAAATACACAGCCTAAACTAAAAAGAAGTCGAGCACTGAAATATTTTGCTGAAGTGCCTTTAGCCTTGATTAGAGAAATCAACATGGCATCCTGCCTCGGTTGGTCAGGTCAAGGCTCAGCAACACTAACACTTACCTGCTTACTTATGGTTCCCGTCTAAAACTAATGATGGGGTTAGGTGTTATTGCTAGCCCGATCCATACTTGTGTTCCTCAGTGAAGAGATAATGGAGTGGAAACATGCAGTAAGACAAATCACCGAATCTCGGTTAAAAAAAGCAAGATAAAGAAAGGCCAGCAGGTTGACCAAGGCAGGGACTGACCCTGTATTTTTATGGGGTTTACTCCCCTTAGAATAACCAGGATGTTTTGGGGTGGCTGTCTCATGAGCATTAACATTAAGGAGAAATTACAAGAATGTGGGGTGTTAAGTCTCTGAGTAATAAGTACTGATCAGGGAACAATGCTGTCGTCTGTGTTTATTCAAACCTGCATGTGTGTATTTCTGTATCAGGTGACTGAGGATGAAGAATGGAATCAGCTTCCAAGTGGAATCTTTACCATGGCAGACTTGCGACCCAATGCCTACATCCCGGCTGATGAAGCACTACCTCTGCCCAAACCCTACGGAGCCCTGGCACCATTCAAACCGTCTGAGCTAGGAACCAACATGCGCCACATCCGCAAGCCTCAACCCAAACCCCTGGAAATCTAGTGCCCTACATTCCATCCATGTCTACACAATACTCAGACCCATCCAGCCATGAAAACAAAAGTGAAAATTAAAAACTTCTAGCAGAGAATTGTGTTTGTTCAAAAAATAAAACCTCCCGTCTGCATTTGATTAGTTACCTCATGTTTGCTGGCTGAGATCGGCATTCACTAGAACTGCAAGATGTGAGAGTTCAGAGGGGGAATTCAGAGAGCTCCTGGCACAAAACACTTCGGAGATGCAGAGTCGAGTTCAGGAATGTGCAGAGAAATTACATGGAAGCTCTAACCATGGGAGTGGAAGCTCTCTCTCTCTCTCTCTCTCTGTCCATCACTCCCTTTTACATAACATTTATGAGTTCAGAGAAAGATCAGTCATCCTTCACCAGAAATCTTCTGTAGCTTTATATTTATATAGAAATTTTGAGTAACTCAACATTTTGTAGTAATTTCACTGTTACAGAAAATTAAAAACAAAACTTCAAAAAATAAATAAATCACAGACATTTTCATATTTCCAGTAAGATTATGGCAGAAAATGATTGCAGAAAGAAACTAAACCGAGACCTGTTTAGAATTAACTGTTCAATACAACACAGTAGCGTAAACAATATCGGCGTAAACAACAACAGCATAAATATTTCCCTCCGATACAGAAATTCCTTCAGGCTTCATTCACTTATTACAGTGGTGTGTATGTGTGTGTTTGTATTATGAATATTAAACTGAATGTTATCGTAGCCTCTGTGAGAGAGACCGTTAAATAACAGTGAATGTGTATCAGTGATGTCTCTGTCTCTCGCTCTCTCTCCCTCTGACATACACACACACACACACACACACACACACACAAGTCCTTTCATCTCTCTTTATCTCTTGTGAGTCACTTACTCGTCCCCACGTCTTCACTTGTGCTCAAACCCCAGCGTGATTCGCGTTTGTTTCAGTGCAGTTTCCTCCACAAACCTGGAATCCACACTCTCCTGTTCCTCAAAGGGATTTGGAGCTGAAACAGCAAACACAGGAAGGCACAGTTACACTGTAATAACTGCACAGCATCCAAATCACACTACGTCACTCCTAATCTCACCAAGCCACAGTCCAAATCACTCCTAATCACACTACATCACTCCTAATCTCACCAAACCACATTCAAATCACCCCTAATCTCTCCTAACCACACCAAACCA
>JAOUQZ010063843.1:0-19684 GCA_028564935.1 Neosilurus hyrtlii
TGTGTGTGTGTGTGTGTGTGTGTGTGTGTGTGTGTGTGTGTGTATATATATCCGGGTGCTGCAATGTGCAGCCCACTGTTACAAGTCTGTGCTCACTATTTATACATGTGTATGTGTGTGTTTTCACATTAGATGGGTTAAATGCAGAAAATTTCCCATGTGGAATTAATAAAGTATAAAATAAAAATAACCTTCAAACTTAAGGCAAAGAAAGACAGAAAATACGCCTCAAGTTGACTACGAAGACAACTATAACTTTTATAGAAACCTTGTTCTACACTGGAAGGAAGATAAAAACCTTCCAAGAACTTGAGTAATGAACGGTAACTCTTTTGTTAGTGGATGGATGTTTTGATATTCAGCTCAAAGACTTGAAAAACCAGAAAGAAGTAAAGATGACCTAGGTAAAAAACTATTTGTGTGTTATGTTAGATTTTTTACAGTTACATTTTGTACTGCTGGGTGTGATAAACTTGTTGATTAAAGGTTATAAATTCTATTAAAGTTAATGAAATGCTTGCTTGTAATAATTTGGTTTATGTTCTAACTAAACTTGAATTATCGACTTGGCTTTCAGCAAGTTTCCTGCAATAGAAGTTTTTCAAATGTTAAAATAACTCCAAATTGCCCAGCTTTTTGGTGAGTTTTAAAGTAGATTGAATATAGGTAAGTTTTATATCATTTTAGTTTAGGGTCTGACCTACTCAAAAGCATGAAATTAAGCACAAGCCTTGTTATGAGAAGAAAAAAGTAAGTCAGGGTCACTTACCCATGGTTAAATAAAGTTTCTAACTAATGATAGAGATGGCAAAGTTACTTGATTAATACAATCCAGTTCACTGAAAACACTTCACAAGTGACACATAATAAATGATTACTAAATACCGTTTCATAAATAATGTGACTTATTTGCAAGGGGGATAATCCAATAAAAAAGGTAATGCTTAAAAAAAAGAGTCAAATAAGTATATAACTATAGCTATATAATAATAATACATTTAATATTAATTATAATTGATAATATAATAATAGAACAATTAATAATTATATATTATTAATAATAATAATATAGACAGGGCTTTCAAATTGTTTTTCTCTGTGATGTGTTCATTCCATGTCAGATCACAGCATAATTACCTGGAAGAGGTTTTTAATACCTAAAGCAGGGGATTTGTCATCAATTTTAGACATGTGTAAAAGACTACTTCAGCTTCCCGGCTCACGTTGATAAGGGAAAATCCCGTATTATATCAGCGTAGGAATTATGTGGGAAATCCAAATTGTATTAGTGATTTCAGGAAAAGTAAATAAACAAAGTAGACCACAGGGGTCCAGATGCTCCCACCAAAAAGACCATTTCATAATATGAAAATATATAGCAAGCATGGCATTGTCTGGAATCCTAGCACTCCTAGTAGTGAGCCCGCATTTCAAGTTTGAAAGGTATACATGGTCCGGAATCCTAATATTATACAGTTTTGCGTCTGTTACCTGAAACCTAATTCGTTCATTGCCTCAAATTCATCCCAGTACTCATAGTCGTGTGCCAGCATAGCAAGTATGAAAGCTCCAGCATCTATGGGCGTGAGTCAATGTCCGGAAACCTAATATACACTTTTGCCTCTGTGACCTTTAAAAGTAGGTTAAGGTCACCCACACAGAAACTCATCCTAGTATCAACAACCGGCACCAGAAATAGTGGTTATAGCCACATGCGTGAACGAACTTTCACCAACCAGAGAGGAGGAGCTCATGGTTTATTTATTTATTTTACCAATAACATTATGACTTTTTATACATTTTCAGTCGATAAGTTACATTAAAATGGATTTGTTTAAGATTTACTTTACTGTTTTGATGAAACTTGTACTGGAATTAACACTTTAATTTAAAGGAAAAAAATAGGCTTACGATGTCACATTGTTCTGGTCTCACTACAAAAGCAATAAGCGTTTTATTTTTGGTTTGTTTGTTTGTTTTTTCTTTATCAACTATTTGATTAAAGTTTGGGAGTGCGCACAGTGAAAAATTAAAAAAATGATTTCTTTCTTACCTGTGGAAGTCCAGTAGTAAATCCAAGTGTAAGCTTCCTGTTATGAATTCTGCACTTACTACACTTCACAAACATAACAAAAAATAAGTAAAGTGATTGTTTTTAAATCTCTTGCTCTCACAGCTTCAGGAATAGTGTAGCAAAGGAACAAAATAAAACACTGGACTCAATTCACTATTGTTGTCATATTACTTAATTGTGCAATTGAAAAATGCCTTTTCAGGCAGCTGTCTCCTTTCTGCCTTATTTCCCTGCGTCGCCTTATGCCAGAAAATAATAATGGTATGTGAATCTTACAGATAATAATTCTAAATCAATGATCGGCATAGCAAGCATACAAAAGTCACTCCTGATCAGTTTAGGTCTGTAAAAATGCAGTTTCTGAATAGCGTCATAAGGTCTCATCCAATAAGATTGTTCGTAACAGGTAAACTAGTGCATCATAGATTACTGGGCACATCCATGGAAGCTTACAGCTCAGGGCCGAAGTGCTTATGCAGTCTGCTTCAGGGTGTAGCCGATCTGTCTTACAGTATATGATACCAGTGAGAAGGAACTTTGTCGCGTGGCCATCATGCAATAGTTATTCAAATGATCAGATGGCAATGATGCAATAATTCTGTTATCCCATTGCAATGATACAATAGCATAAAAAACATAGCTTTTGGCTTTCGTGAGATGTGGAGAATTAGGTATTTTGACTGAGGGTTTTAACAACAGCATACAAAGCTGTTAAACCAGCTGAAAGCCTAACCGCCCGTTTGTTTTACTTAGATTTATTGTGTTTTTCGTAAACACCTTAATGGAACACAGTTTAAATAGAACGCTGAACTGGCCAGACCAGATAGCATTAGCTACATTAGCCACAGAGCTATTTTCTGATTAGAAGTTCAGATCACCTGACCTGCTTCATGAATAATTTTATTTTGCTTTTCATTGTTTCTGCACAGAACCACCACAATTCTGTAAAGGCTTTTACAATTTAAAACGCTTTGCTCTTCACCTGTCTGCACTGGGGGCTCGTCTGTGTCTGTCATAATTGCAAATAACTAAGTAAACCATAAAAATCTAATTTTGTGTGTGTGTTTGTGTGTGCGGTTATTTTGGTTATTACTCACGGGATATTTTGTAACATTCCGTTTCATCTTTTGTTCATAATTGTTAGTCATCTGCGTCGCAAACTCAGGATAATAAAAAAGGACTGAATTTCAAAAGACCACAATAAAGTGTGAATAACCTTTGTCATGCTTTAAAATGTAAAAATATATCATAAGAAAAGCAAACAAAAATAAGAATTTTTTCATTTTGGGGAAAACTTTGTCCTGGGAACTATTCAGCAAAATCCAAATTGCCTTCAGCTTATATTGTTACATATAAAGATAAAAAGTAGGGGCTTAAAACAGAACCTTGTGGAACAACAGATTGTACCTTACTATCTGTAGAGAAGACATCATGGACATCACCAAACTGATAATGAACGGTTAACTGAGTCCTGACCCAGGAGAGGATCATTTCCTCATCTCCAATAACATTTTCTAATCTATCAGTGTGAATAGTTTGATCACTGGTGTTAAAAGCTATACTCAGATCAAGTAACACAAGTAAGGAGACACAACCCTTATCAGGGGACAGTAGTGGCTCCTTTCCCACGTCAACCTGGCACAGCGATTAATTTGCTAACATATCTGCTTTGACATCAGAGAGGACCATACATCATTCAGGAAGAATTTTCAAGAGAACTGAACAGGCAAAACTACAGTATCATTAAGTTTTCATTTTTAATCCTTTTAAAATATAAATTGACATTAAAATTAAAATGTGTATGAAAATTTATATGAAGCTCCTGAAGGGACCTTTACAAAAAAATTTTCAGCACTGAGTCCATATTGGTTAGTGTTTAGAAGCCTCACCCATCCTGTGTGGTGTGTGTAAAGTGTGAGGTGTTAAATGGTGAGAATTACCAGTACTAGTCATGCTTACAGCATTATGTTTTATGTACAGTATTACTTAAATACATTCACTCTAAAAACTTAGAAAACGCTCTATACAGGACAAATTTATTTTTGTGATCCACCCTTGAAGTAAAACCAATGGGGGAACAGTAATGACAGCTGGAAGTAATGAACACTCCTAGTTTCCAGGTTATTAAGCGCAAGAGTACAAGTAGTGCTCAGTGGGTGATATTTGAGTTAAAATGAGCAAATTATGGGTAGCAGTGTCAAGGAAGTGAGCGAGGGAGAAGGCATGTGAGGCCAGTGAGTCACCATATTCTAGTGATTTGTAGGAGGAAGAAGGCTTCCAAAGACGTATGTGACAGTAGTACCAGAGGGGTGGGCTGACCAACAGGCGAGTGCCCAATCAAATAACTCCAGTATTTTCTTAGATAGATCTAATAGATTTTATTTTATGACCTTATATTCAAATAGATGTTTGTATTCCCCCAAAAATGTATATTTATGTAGACCACTATACTGGCAAGGTTCTAGTAATGAATATATCGAGCAGGAAAATGATGGTATGCAGTTACCAATAAAAGGTTTATTAAAAGTCCAAAGAAAATTTAATCCAGAGAAAGATCACAGCAAACAGGAATATCACAGACAAATCCGGAAACAATGTCGAATAAACAAACAGTTCGCAAAGGCAATCAGGAATATCACAAACACAGCCAAAATCCTGGCACCAAATAAACTGAAAACTGGTCAATATCATTAATTCGAATGCACAGAAATATAAAGGCTTGATGTCTTGGAACAGAGTAACAGAACAACACTTTACGTATCAGTCAGTGTAATTACTGAAGATTATGAACAGGTGGGACTGTGCCGTCCTCGTCTGGGGTCATACTTTGAGATTTTGTGATGGAATTCAGAAGAAACGGAGTCTGGTGGTTTTTCGATGTAAATGCCTGGGCTTTGTGCCCAGCAATGCTGCCTGAAGATCACACTGATATTGGTATGGCTTTGCGTATTGCTGAGTTCCACCCGAAAGAAAACATTTTCAGAGAGTGACCCGTTTGTACCCCTCAGCCGGTTATGGCTGTCATTGGCTTGGTGGCCGGGTGGGCGGCCCTTTGGGCGGGCGTTGTAACTTTGTCCAGACAATTTCTCGGCTCATGCACAGTCCAGCTTTCTGAACTTTTGCATAGGTACTCCCTATGACCTAACACTGTGCACGGGGTAGCTAGTTTGCATGTGTGACCTTTGACCTTGGCACAGTGAACTTGAACATATAAACTTAATCTGGACCAAAGTTTGTCCGGCCTTGCTCATATTTACATGTTTACAGTCACATTATTAAAGTATTAAACTTTTGTTAATGATGATGCCATGTGCTCCAAGTAACCATGACCGTAAGTGTCCGTCATCAAGTAATATCCACTTGGAATAATTAAAAATGTGCTGAAGACGAGATGGGTTTCTCATGGTGGACTATTCAATTTATCAACTGGGTTTACAGCCCAGCATGGAAGGACCCAAGATATTTCATTTAGTAGGCCTTGTGTGTCATAAGCTGCAGTAAGATCTAGAAGCATTTCTGGTATCTGTTTTTAATATAGGTGGTGAGGGCTAGTACTTGATCTTGAGTATTTCTGCCAGGGTGGAAACCAGCTTGTTCAGTGGTTTGGCCTTCCATTCTATTTATTTATTTACTGGCATGATCCTATTGTACCATGGAAACATTGCTTCTGATTTAAAAATAAATAAATTAACTGCTTGCAACATTCAGGGGATCCATCTATCCATCTATCTATCCATCTATCTATCTATCCATCTATCTATCTATCTATCTATCTATCTATCTATCTGCAGGCCATTGTGTTCATGCTTATTGTGCTCTAGGACCTTTTCAGTGTGCATATTTGCCACACTGTCTGTCCTCGTTGCCTATTTTAAGGTCTATGACATTATGCCTTCAGTTTAATAGCCAAAGTGAACTGAAGCATGATGTTCAGAGCAGTGAATGAATGAAGTCTAGCATCCAAAAACTTACAATCGAATACCTTACAAATGAACAGATATCTGAACAGTTGAATATATGTGTCAGTAATGTTGAATGGTTTTGTAAATCAATACAAGTATTCCTTGATGTTATTGGAATTTGCATACAGGCCTCTGCTATTGAAATTTATTATTAATGATTTGCTATCCGCTCTTAGTTCGAGTTTCTCATGAACAGCAATCCTTGGGTTTCCTGTGCGTGCTCTGGGAATACCCAATCTGAGCCTGACGGATCGGGCCGGGTTCGGAACTTCGTACAGATATTTAGAATAATGAGTAGAAAAATAAGCGCCATGGGCATGGAACATTTAAAATTAAAACAGCTTATTATGTAGCCAATGGGCCTGTTTCACTTGATGATTTTAACTGTGTCCGGCTCAGACATAATTACCTTATGCCTGTCAGGCTCGGGCTGGGTTCGGTTACTGCTCCGTCCGACACGGGTCGTGCTCGGACAGAAAAATGTAGCCCGACACTAGAGTGAATGTGAGAGTGAATAGTTGTGTGTCTGTGTTGGCCATGCAATGGTCCGGCAACCTGTTCATGGTGTGCCCCGCCTTCACCCAGTGTCGGCTGAGATAGCGACCCTAAAGAAGGGTAAATTTTAGTATACTTAAAAGTATAATTTTATGTATGTGTATATTGCTAGCGCTGTACGTAGATGGTTAGATTTTTTGATAACTTGATAAAAATGGCAATTTTTTATTTTACACATTACTTCTGTATTTTATACTTAATTTCCTGTAATAGATGAAAGGCAAACTAGTTCATGACTCGACCTCCGCACTGTTCTGCAGTGAGTTGGCCTATTGAGACTTTCCTATTGACTCAGTGTTGTTTAAATTTATAATCCTTTTAAGCTGATCCAGAAGCATTGAGCAGTTAACAACTTGTCAGTACAAAACAAGCTAAATCCTCCTTTTTAAACACAAGTTGAATATATAGCCTACTTGCATGTACCGTTTCCAGACTAATTTAAATGCCTTAGCCGTGACTTTACTTTATTAACACTGTAATGTTTACTCGACCCATTAAAATTATCTCAGGAATGCTGTGTACTCTCCTTGGGCATTTTTGCTCAGGAAACATCAAGTGTCTGAGTCATAGGGTTCCTTCTCCCAAAAGGACATTGTGGAAAGTTAAAAGCCAAACAGAGGGACAACAACAAATCATCACGTTTTTCATAGTTTTTATTATTAGCGCATCCGGCCATAGGGCCTATGAGCTTATTCCGTAGTGATGCAGCGTCTGTCTGTTAGTCTGTCTGGTTGGCCGGTGTCCATCCACAATTTAAAAAAAAGCTGCTTCTCTTTTATTTCTTCACTGATTTGAATTCTGTGTGTTTTATCTGATGAAGCTTGGTGGGTGCAATCTTTTGTTCACTTTTATTCCCACAGGTTGTAACACACGTTCCTGTTTCTTTCTTTTACCTGCAAAATTTAAGATGTTTAGAGAAATTTGCCATCATGTTTACTCTCATACATTCATCAAATACATTACGACTCACACTAAAATTGTAAACATTCTCTATAACTTAAATAAAACATTTGTAGAAAGATATTGATTATGTATTTAAAGTATGAATGTGTTCTGTTTTATTTATTAATGTCTGGATTGAAAGTTCTGCTGGAGTAGAATCACATAAATGTTGTTAATGCTTACCATCTCGCACCAAAATAAAGCACATGGTTTATTTCTTTAAGGCTTTTCCCTGTGTGTTTGACATCACTTTGTATATCGCATCTAAATTCCCTAAATTACCTTGTACAATTACATGAAATGGTTTTCCTGTCTGAGAAAATGAGAGAAGAGAGCGGCATGATATCATCTCGTGATTTATTTTCATATAAACAGAATAGTTACGGATTGCAGTGATGGCTCTGGGTTACTGATCATGTTATCTGGGGTTCAAGCCCCAGTACCACCAAATATCCACTGTTGGGCCCTAGAGCAAGGCCCTTAACCCTAAATTGCTCAGAGATAAAAATGTAAGTCGGATAGGGGCTTCAACCAAATGGCATAAATATAAATGGGTGTTAATTAGAATAACGTGTAAATCTGTTCTGTTTCAGGTTCATTTTCCTGATGTCGAGAGGGTGGAATGGCTCAATAAGGTGTGTAGAACTCTACCCTTCTATTAACACTTATTTAATGTATGTGGTACCAGATTACTGCAAGAGGGATTTTCAAAACACAAGCCTGAATCATTGATAGTCAGCAGGAATGCAAACACACACACACACACGCACACACACGCACAGGTGCGACTTGTTCCACTGACTTGGAATGTGGTTTGTGTTTCAGCTCTGGAAAAAATTAGGATGTCACCACACTCAGTTCCTACAGCTTTTTTTTACATAGAAAAAATAACAAATTCAACACTTAACAGTTCTGAACATCCAGTCTACATTAATATCAGCTCCAGCAAATATAATGACATTATTTCAGTTCATGGCATATTGTTTTCCAGATCAATTCTGGGGACGTTGTAGAATCAACTTGTAATTTGCATTTTTAAAACAAACATTGGCACACGACTAAAAATGCAAATTAGTCTGCAGTTAAAAGAGAATACTCACAGGCCATAATGAGCATTTATACTTTAAAGATGGCTCATGTAGCAAGATGACAACCCTAAAGACATACACCGTTTTACCAAAGAATGGTTAAAGAAGAATAAATGTAATGTTTTGGAATGGCAGGGTCACCATCCTGACCTTACCAATAGAAATGTTGTGTGATCAGTTCATGTGAGGAAACCCACCAGTATCCCAGAGTTGGATCTGTTCTGTCCAGAGGAATGGAAGTTGTTGTACAGGACTGATCAGCAGTTACCACAAACATTTACTTACATTAATTACTGCACAAAGGGGTCTGAAAGCAAATGTTCACATACTTTTGCCACTCACAGATGGCTGAGCGATATGGCCACGATTTCATATTACAGTATATCATTTCATATTCCGATAACAATATATCACAATATTGCTTGTTTTCTGTGAACTGTAAAAATGAAAGAACTAGCAAATAAACATTTTTGACAGATAACAAAAAAAATCAGGAGTGTAGAAGGTAAACAGGTGGGTAATTTTATTTTTCCAATCAATACTTATTGTTGTTCCATGGAAAAAGAGGTGTATTGTAAAATCTATATAAATAGGAATGTAGCCTTTCAAAATTGCAAAAAAAAAAAAAATTAATATTAAGTCTGTATACATGTATATCCTGGAACATGCAAATTTTTATAAGGATAGCATTAGCCATTTAGCATCTTGAAAATGCTAGTTATCAAAAAGCGCTCTAATAATAATAGTTTTTATTTCACACACAATACTACTTAGTATGTTTACCTGTAACTCAGCTGAGGGGAAAAAGGTGACCTTAAAACCTCTCACTGCTTTGGTGTGTGTGAGTGTGTGTGTGAGTGTGTGTGTGCACACTTAGAATAGGTTAAATTCAGAGCCCCTTGTGGTATTAATAAGTATCTAAAAATAAAATATCTAATCTGCAGCTAATAACTGGGTCAATGCTAATTCAGTCATAAACATTACGTATAGTGCGTCCTTGTCAGGGTTGCGTGGGAGTTGGACCAGTGAGCTGTGGTGTAGACCCTAGGAAGGTCAGCAGTGACTAAACTAGCAACTTTTCATTCAGACAAACAGAGCAATCACATATCTGGGTGCACTTGCACCATTGAAGCCTCAATAGAGTGTGATTTGTGACACAACACGATAAACGATTGAGCAAAATATGAAACTGTAGACAGTTTTATTTTGTCCTCTGATATCCAGCTCCAGTCAAAAGTTAGGATCCACCGTCTGCTTCAGTTAGAATGAGTGGGAGTGTTCAGAACTTTGACTGGTACTGTTTGTTATAGCAACTGTTATAAACAATTGTTCCCTCACCAGGCTTTGCTTTTTTCTTTTCCTGAAGTTACCCTGCAATCCACTGTACCCAAAAACTCTAAAAACCTTTCTGCACTCTAACTTTGGAAGGTCATTCAATGGATGGGACAGTCAGTTTTGAACTTGGGCAGTATCCAACTTATCTGAAATTGTTCCACTAATTCAAGCCCAATTCATATTAATAAAATATTTTATATATATTTATGAAACTTTTGGTGTTCAGTGATTTCAGTATGTACGTTTTGGTATAGCAACGACCCTTCTTATAAACATAAGTAACAGTCCAAAGTCAGCTTAAAAATATAATTAACAGTCACAAGAAACTGTTTCTAAACTTTTTTGTCTGGTACTGTGTAATGTGTCTGTCATAACGCACAGCTTTACTCAGATTTGTAATAATGTGAACATTTACTTCAGTAAATAAATGTCCATGTGTAATATTTTTGTCATTTTTGTTTAAAAGGGTTCTTTTTAGCTACTTTTAGGACTTGTATGAAAAACTAATATTTGAAATTATATTTATGCAGAAATATAAACAATTCTAAAGGCCTCACAAAATTTAAACACAGGCACTACTGTAGCCCCCGCCACACAGACACACACACAAATATACAGACGTACACACAGGCACCTCCTGCCTCAAGTTTCAGTGTGCTTTTGTGCACAACAGGGTTATACACAGTGGTACTGTTGCCTTCCTGTCAGCTCAAACCAGTCTAGCTTTTCTTCTGTACTGTTTCTCATCGGGTAGGCATTTCCACACACTTAACTGCATCTTACTGGATGGTTTCTCCCGATGTAAACTCTATCGGCTCTGGAACCAGCAATTTTTATTGAAAATCACATGAGTGAAAGCAGTGCTTCTATTAACAAGAGTGAATACAGTGTTTATAGAAAAGAATCACCTCCTTTAAAATATTCACACTTGGCTTTGCAGCCTGAAGGGAAGACACACTAAAATTTCCAGCTGTGTACACTCAGTGTAGCTGATAGTATTCCAGTGAAAGATATAACAGCTTCATAAAGTTACTGAGATGGTTAAAGGTTCACGCCTTCTACAAAATACTTGTAAAGTCGATCAGATGTAACTAATTACCTTCTCAATTACACACCAAACTAAATGATTAACACCTGTGATAAACTGGAATCATTCTGATTAGTTAACACAGCAATTCCTAGAGCATTCCAGTTCTTGGAAGTGTTAAGTGAAAGCAAGCAATCAGCCAAGTATGGGGGGCAAGGCACGGCCAAAAGATCTCAGTAAAGTTTTGGACAGGCATAAGGAGTAAAATAAAAATGTATTTCAAAGGCTTTATCAATCCCTAGGAGTAATGTAACGTCCATGATCAAGAAATGGAAAGTGTTTGGTACTTCTAGGACTCTTCTCAGATCAGACTGTAACTTCAAGATTGAGGATACAGATGTGTCTGTCTTCATGTCAGTCTGCAAAGCCACAAAATGTGAATGTATTTACAGTAATTAATAAACTTGAACAATAAATAAAGCAGTTCAGCAGTTCTCATGAATTCCCCCAAGACACACACACACACACTGTAGGCTTTGCTTAAATACATAGGACTGAACATAGGATACACATATTTTGTATTATAATTAATATTTTTTTTTTGTCTAGCAGTTAATTCTCTGGGGATTAATACACTCTTTCTTCCTTTCTTTAATCTTCCACAGACAGTTCAACAGATGTGGCCATATATTTGTCAATTTGTTGACAAACTCTTCCGTGAGACCATCGAACCAGCTGTCAAAGGAGCCAATGCACACCTGAGTTCCTTCTGCTTCTCCAAGATTGACATGGGGGACAAGGTCTCTATACACTTACAAAAAAAGCCTATCCAACTTTGAAACCTAAAGCATGCAATTCTAATTATGGCTTATTACCCAAATACCATTTCCCTGGTAACCATTTTCTTTACTGAATGGAAATATGTCCATGTCAGATCTATCTAATTAATGGATTTAGATCAATAATTAAATAAAATAAAATTCATTTAAATGTCCTGAATTAATCATGGGACCAGTATATAGAGGCAGCAGTTTTTATCTTCATTTCAGTTTAATTTGAATAGCACTTTTTATAATTGACACCACAGGACACACTCATTGAACATTCAGGTGGGCACGTACTGCCGGAAACGTCCGAAAGCAGTGTGCAGACACTTTTTTTAGCCACATGATGGCTAAACTAAGCTCTACTTTGTCTCTAAAACATTGTACGTTTCCATTAGTACAGACTATACCAGAAATCAATACCCCTCTTCTTACTCAAGTTTCAGAGATGTTAACATCGTAAACAAAAATAATAGGATGAGATCCCCCCGCTGGCTTTATCCACATCTATACTCAAAATAGACGCATTTCAAGGTTTAATTTTTTTTATACCTTCTTGAGAGACACTAAGACACACTCAAAACATGAATAAGGTGTCATCTCATTGAAGCATTCTATTCACAGAATCAACTTTTAGACAAAAAAAAAGAGGTACATATTCTATATAAAGTTCTATACCAGTGCTAACTGCTCATGAGTAAGAACAGTGAAAAGCTCTCTATCTGGCCTCTTGGACTTTTCAACTCCATCATATTGGATTTTGAGAATTTGCACAGTTGTCATTTTAGCAAAAATTATAATCTACTGAACGGCCAGGTCGATTTGCTATAAAATTGATACCTTGAAACTAATCTGAGCTTAATCTGTAAGAGAGAAGCTTCTCGGCAAAAAACATGGCCACCACCAGACATTCCTGAGATACTAATCTGCAGAGAACCACAAAAGTTATTGTTGAGACTTGCATTTATATTTATACCCAGCGTTTGTAATTAGTCGGATTTTGTGATTTTTGTCTGATTTAAACAAAATTGTTGGATAAAATTTTCAGGTATTTCCCTGCAATTTTGCACTTTTCCTTCGTATTTTAAAAAAATTACTGCGGTTTGTTTATATTGACAACTTTAACAATGTCAGAGAAGTAAAATCTGGTGAGCGTACCCCCTCCATAATCTCCAGTATTTCTAGTATCTCACAGTCGATAATCCTGGTCTCTATCATGTGAACGGCAGCGGGAACCTGCTCCCCATGTTAAAGTAGGGGAAACAAACCACTGTGCTGCAAGAATACAGTTAACGTCTAATGTAAAGAAAGACAGTCATTTAAAGTTTCGTATGTTGCCTCTAAGTTTGAAAAGATGCAAGTAAGTGAGTGTCTGAGTGCCATCAACCGGTGTGCACTAAAGCACGATGGAGCAGTGAATCCAGGGATAAATCACCTTATGTTTTTGGCCTGCATTTTTTTTACTGGTGAGTTTATATTTTTCAATGGCCTTAATTTTGACATAATAGGCGTAATGGAGACACAACTGTATACCAGGCTCAAAAACAGCTTCTTCCCCAGAACTGTGAAAGATTAGTGAGTCTTATGCTGCCGTTCATAAGAACACAGATGACAAGAGATTTAAGAGAACTTCTTTACAGTTTGTCAGAAATGTATTTTTTAAACCCATTAAATAAACAAACATAGCTAACAATTAAGTCTTTACACATTTCTTAAGACAATTAGAAAAAGATTTCACATTAATTGTCAATAAAGATCATGTGTGTTACGGTAAGGAAACATTAATATTTGGAAATATTAATGTTCTAAATAACATTCAAGATTCCACTAGATTATACCCCATATAGCTATGTTAGGCCTTTCCTTTTTTATTCCAGCTGGACTTCTAAAATCTGAACTTTTTTGTGCCAAGTTGGTTCTTTTGTTGCCCTCTTAAGAAAGCTATTGAAACTGCAAAGTGTACATCTGCACATGTGTACTTGCATGTCGGAATTGTCGCCACGCCTAGCTGCTGTTTCGAATCCAGCAATCTATACAGTGTGTGCACTGTGAAAGGGGAGGTGTATGAAAGGATTTTTAGGGCAATCTCCTTTTTGAATGTTATGGAAAACGTTGTGACAGTTTGTGTCACTGGTCTGTTTAAAGCAGGAGTTTCAACAGAATGTACAGAGTATAAAAGTACTACATGTACACCATCAGCTCAGGACAGACTACTGGATTCAAATTATTAAATGTTTAAATCAAAGCAATAGTTCAGGCTTTTTTAAATAAATATTTATAATTTACCCTTTCTTGTATTCTTGTTTTCTTATGTTGTTAAAGAAAAAATGAAACAACTGTTCTTAAAATGAGTTTTTCCCATCTCCTGTTTACATAATAGAAATCTGCCTAACAAGGAATGAAAAACAAGAATGGCTTATTTATTTTGTTTGTATAACTCCCGGAGTGTTAAAGAGACGTAATATGTTTTTTAAGTAAGAAGAAATGTGCTGGTACCATCTGAGCCAAAACAAAAGTTCTTAATCTGTAACGTGAATAACAAAAACAGGGTAACGTCATCCTCACTCCCTTATTGTGTTGGAGAGCCACTTAAGTAATTTATGAGATAAAATTAGCAAAATGTCTTTTAAATGTTAAAAAGATAGAGTTGATAGAGAGATAGTAGAGCTCAGTGATGCCAGGGTGACATGAGTCAGTGTGTGGTTTCACAGGATTAACTTGATTGACAGGAGTGAATTGCTATAGATTTTTAATTAAGCAGTGTTGTTTAAATTGCAAAGGGGCAGCACACAAATCATGTAGACATGGTTCTTCCTGTTTTTGAAAGATCATGGTGCAGGAGCACTGATTTTGTCTGATTGTGTCTCATCTTACTGGCACTTTTTATAATGAAATCCAAATATTTTAATGAATGAGATAAAAAGTGAACTGCAAGAGGTAAATAGATTTTATGGTGACTTCAAACAATGCTGACCAATGAACCCCAACAGAGACTGTAAAGATTCTTCATGGTTTAATTCATTAATGCTTTAAACTGTCTGAATCTGTCAGTGCCAGGCTGTCCAAAGATGAACACTGACAAAACGTGAAGAATTCAGAGCAAAACACTGAAGAAGTCAGGAAAAGAAAATCAATTGACCATTGTAGCCCCGACAGCTGAAAGCGAGAAGGCTGTCTGTAAAGGAACGTGTAGCCGAAAGAAAACCACAGGATTATTCAAATCGAAATCTTTCAAGCACACCTAGATGACCAAGTGTTGTGTGTAAGCGGCTATATCAGACTGAAGTTTCTATTGATGATGGTGACGTGCAAGAAATACTGAATTTGCATCCCCAAGGAAAGTGGTCTCAGTTTGGAGGTGAAACCTTGTTTTGATGAACCGGATGTTTTAAGTACACAATCGCTGGGTCAACGAAGCTTCACCGTCCATGAGAAGGAGCATGGATCAGTGAGAGCTGTGTAGACGAGGCAACTCACATAATCTCTGGTGGAAACCGTTGCCTTATTTACAGAGACACACCCGTGTATATTGGTCGGGAAGTCCAGCTTCGTCTCTACATGTGCATATACAGGTTCATTTTGTCCGTTCTGAAGTTGATGCAGTTTGGGAATTTGTGAAGAACTAAAACTGAAATAGGCTTGGGTTGGGTTTGGGCTTGTGGGGGTGGAGGGACGGGCAGATGAAGGGCTGATTCATTTGTCTCCGCTGAGGGGGTGCTGCAGTGTGTATGAGCACCAGAACTGGGAAATATTCTATAGCTCATACTGTCAGATTTGAGATGCACGAAGACAGGATGCCTAAGCAAAACAAACGGAGGGGAATGAGTTTTTGATCATTTTTGGTCACTTTCTTTTCTCCTTCTCATGCTTGTGCTTTCTTTTTAATTTCCTCTGCAGGCTCTGAGAGTGAACGGAGTGAAGGTGTACACTGAGAATGTAGACAAACGACAGATTATCATGGACCTGGAAATCAGGTGAGCTGTACGATGGTGATCAGATTGGTTTATTGATGACATGCTGCAGGGTTTATAGCACAACACCTTCACCTTTCAATTAAATATATCATGATCCAGGCACTGCATTCATGGTGTTTGCTGGTGAGATAATAAATCACTGCAGTGAGCGAATCCCAAATGTCTAAGCATGATTTAAGTGTTTATTACACATGTATGTTAAATTTGTACATGTTGTGTTTAGCTTTGTTGGAAACACAGAGATTGATGTGGAGATCAAGAAATTCTACTGTCGAGCAGGCATCAGCAGCATTCAGGTACATTCACACCTTATTTCCATATCTGTGTGTGTGTGTGTGTGAGGGTATTGTATTCATGTACAGAACTTCCAAACATCATATAATTCAGGTGAAATTCCAAATTTGTACAGCACAGTTATCTTGGCTCTTGGGCTAAACTAGCTATTTTGGTCAGTAATTTGGGCTCCAGGTAGAAGATACACTTAGCTTCTCAGTAAACACATGATTACAGGTAATTCTAAGTTAGTATGTTGGCGTATCATTGGCAGCCAGAAATTGTTATTGACTCACTTACTCATTTTCTGAACTGTTTAATACTAGTGTCGTGGGGAGGCAGAAGCATACCTTAGCCCACACTGGGTGAAGGCAGGGCATGCGATATTCTCCCATAAGCAATGTTTTCTTTTTTAAAAATGGCACAGCAAAGAGAGACTTGACTGACTGGGTGAAGGTGGCGTACACCCTGAACAGCTTGTCTGACCATTGCAAAGCCAACACACACCTATTCACAGACACACCTATGGGTAATTGGTAACAGTCATTTAGCCTAACATGCATGTCTTTGGACTATGGGAGGAAACCGTAGAAACCCACCTAAGCAGGGGAATTACATGCAAACTCCAAACACCCCTCCGGAGCCCAGGACTCGAACCTAAGACCTTCTTGCTGTGAGACAGACATGCCAACCACTACAACACCTTGCTGCCCCAATTGATATTTCTTTGAGTTCAATTTATTTCCCAGTTCCTTTCTAAGGATTAAAACAGCAGCCTGTTACCGGTAGTCAGAAGTGTGTACAGTATCCCGAGGCAGGTTTCTCTACACACTCACTTATCATGATGATCATGTAGATTCATAAAGCAAGTTACTTCCCTTCTTTATACCCGTCTCTCTCTCTCTCTTGCTGAAAGTTATTTATTGTAAATTATTGACCTAAATTAATTACAAAAACCAAAATTAATTGAGGATTGACCTAGATTAAATTAACTGTTAATCAGTTGATTTTATGTGAATAATAATATATATTCATGAAAAGGTCATGTACCTGTAAAACATACCTCTGAACTAACACCAAGTGTGATAAAAGAGAATGAATCAATACTTAGAACAGCCCTCGCTTTCTCTCCTACTAAAATGTTTTTAATGAGATGAAATGTAATTTACAGATTTAAATTCAAGTAATAATTCAATGTTTTGTTTTCATTTGTCTTCAGCTGCACGGGGTGTTGAGAGTCATCATGGAGCCATTGCTGGGAGACATACCTTTGGTTGGAGCACTGTCTATTTTCTTCCTCAAAAAACCTGTAAGACTCGCACACACTCACAGATTTACACACTCGTATGTGATCTTATGTGACAGGACGAACATTTTTTCTCGGCTTTGAGTAAAAAGAAGGGTTATCTCAGTGGCATGTTTACAAGACAACAACATCTAAGTGGCAGCTTTCTAGGGAAGCTCTACATACACTAAAAGTTTGAATAGGTGCCGTAGTTTATTTCCGCTGGCACTACGCTTCACCCCGTCAAATGAGGACAGATGGTACATGAAAATAATTCTCTTTTTCACAAAATTTATCAGGAATATTATCAAGCAGGGTTACACAAACACACATTGTATTAATTAAGAAAAACAAAAATAATCAGAACTGTCTTTCACATAGTTTTTTTAATAGTTAAATTTTTTTTTTTTTTTTTTTTTTGCTTCCATTCGCTAACTGTAAGTGCTGGTACTAATTCTCTCATTAGTTTGCTCACCATCCGGTAATAACGTCTTCAGTGACCCGTAGCTGCAGGAAAAGCTTGAGCATTGCACTCATGCCCATATTTGGTGAAGAATGTTTTGTTCCGTGTGTGTGTTTGTATGTGTGTGCGCGCGCGCTTGTACTTGCTACATATTTAGGACAGAAATGTGTTTTTAACCAACAAATTGAGGACTTTTTGGAAAGTGAGGACTTTTTGGCTGGTCTCCACTTTTTCCAAGTGGTGTTTGAGGGCTAAGACCTGTTTTTTTTTTTAAGAGTATGTGTTAGAATTGGTTTTAGGTGGTTTTAGGTTAGTGTTTTGGTTAAATATTAAGTTATGATTAAGTTTAGGGTAAAGGGCAAAGGAATCCAGTATGTCAATGAATCACTAAGATAGAAATACAAGTGTGTGTGTGTGTGTGTGTGTGTGTGTGTGTGTGTGTGTGTGGTGGTTCATCCCTGCCCTCAGGGTTGGGGTGTTTACTTTCCATATAACACATCAGGGTGTGGTACAAATGTTGGTCTGTGTTTGGATGTCGAATATAATACAGATATTCAGAAGCATGAAGTTGTTGTTAAGAAATAAGGTTTATGCAGTTATTAGTTTATTCTAGAAAGTAATATTTTGTGGTTTATTCTAATGAACATGTGTCTTTGCGTTTGTGTGTGATCATTATTTGTAAAGTTTTTCCCTCAATTACCATTCTTATTTATTTTCAATTATGATTATCTATCTATCTATCAAACTGCTTAATCCTACTTGGGTCACTGGGAGGCTGGAGCCTATCTCAGTCGACTCTGGGTAAAGGTGGGGTACACCCTGAACAGCTCGCTAGTCCATTGCAGGGCAACACACACACTTACACCCAGGGGCAGTTTGGAGCAGCCAGTTGGCCTAATATGCATCTTTGGACTCTGGGTGAAAACCGGAGTACCCAGAGGAAACTCATGCAAGCACGGAGAGGGCATGCAAACTTCACACAAACACCCATGCCGAGCCCAGGACCGGAACTCAGGACCTTCTTGCTGTGAGATGGATGTTCTAACCGCTACACGCCGTGCCACCTGTATTAGCATATGCTATATGTTAAATATGTCTCTTTAGCACTTACTACAGCAGTGAAGTTTGTGTCGATTGAACGATGGGACATAAAGTTTAAAAAGATCTTTTATACATTTTATGGACATCTCAGCCTTGAATTTGCTGCCATTTCGTCTTGCATGTCTCTGCATCCAATTTAAACGAGCTGGGGATTTGATTTCAGCTGTTCTGCTGGACATGTTCTTCTCTGTCAGAGTTTCTTCGAAGTGCTTAGCCATCTTAATAATTTTAGCAGAATAAACCATGATGCTGACGTCACGTACACACAACGTGAACAACGCGAACACAAGGCCACCATTTTTCTGTTGGTTCTACAGGACGTGGTCAGAGCACGCGTCAAACATGTGGCAGCCATGTTGCACATACTTGTGCGGAGAGTTAAGTGTAGTCTGGCCTTTAAAAGCAGCTGAACACCTCTGTAAAACAGCTGAGATTTTTGCAAACATTGCTGTGAATGCACAAACAGTAGAAACGAACCATGAGATGGTTCTTATCCTCAATGGCCATTCATGGGATTATGATGTTGCAGGGAACAGAGATCCTTACTGCTCTTTTTTTTGGACCAACATCTGAGTCATCTCTTCCCTAATTTGAGTGTCCTGAGGCAGTTGATAGGTTATATCTCAATTAAATGAAGTGTGTGTGAATACATCATTTTATTAATAGAATATATATTTAATTTATATTTAAATTCTAAGTGATATCATTTACATTTACATTTACATTTACATTTACATCATTTAGCAGACGCTCTTATCCAGAGCGACTTACAGAAGTGCTT
>JAOUQZ010063938.1:0-19668 GCA_028564935.1 Neosilurus hyrtlii
TAGGGATGTGTAGGGGTTGTGGAAAATGTTTAGATTCCTCCTTAAATTAATTTACTATGTAAAGCTGCTTTGTGACATTGTCCATTGTAAAAAGCGCTATACAAATAAAACTGACTTGACTTGACTTGACTTTCCGGATGATTGTGTGTTTACCTTCTGGTGGAGTCTTTCAACATGACTCCTCTCTCTCTCTCTGGCACTTTGTTCTGCCTTTGTGAGGTTTTCACTGTAAGCGATAAGGGCATCTGAGGCAACGTGTACATCAGCATTTCTAAGATCAATCACACCTGGCATCTGCATTGGGCATCCAGTAATAATCTCATGAGCACTCAGTCCCACTGATCTATTAGCTGCTGCTCTGATACTACATGGTACTGCTGGCAGAGCTTCGACCCATGGTAGCCCTTCCTGATGCATTTTGCTTAGCTTTAGCAATTTTGCTTTTGCTTGTTCTGTTTGCTCGTTCGTGCAACCTGTTCTGATGCTTGTGGCCTATATGGGCAGTGAAGATTCCACTTCATCTTCAACATTTTAGATACTTCCTTGACTACCTGTCCTGGATAGTTTATTCTTTACATTCTGGACAGTCGTACTAAGCGTTTCACTACATATTGTACTGTGTATAATTTGTATGTGACAAATAAAATTTTTATTTGAATTAGTCGCTGACCAGAGAAATCTAATTATCATTATTATTTTATTTATTTATTACTGATTGTTTTCTTATTAATTCTTATTTTGTTTATTTATTTTTTTAATCTTATTCTGTGTTAAAAAAATAAAAATAAAGAGATTTGAGAAGACTGAAAATTTAAAAACAAAGCTTTTCTTGTGGAAAACCTGATGCAGCCCAGCCTCACCCAGACTCTGCCTTCAGCGGCCCCCGGGTAAATTGAGTTTGAGACCCCTGATTTAGAGTATGTAAGTCTCTTCCTTTCCCCCCACACTTACCATCAGTCATTTGATAAACACCACCAAGATGAGTCTACAGTAACTACACTGAAAAGTCAAGGTGGTGGAAGAATCTATTTAGAGTGCTTGCATGTTTAAATAAAAAATATATATATTTGTGCAAGTATAATGTGTGGAATACTCCCCATTCAGAGTTACATATAAACATAAAGAAAAGCAAATAATTTTTTAGTTTAGATTTATATATTTTAACCATAACATTCAGATTTAATAAATACTACATCGAAACCAGTCAACTGCAATCTGTAAAAAGTGGGTATACATGTATTTTAAGTTTATTATTTGGAAATACAAGAAAAAAAATACAAACCCAAAATGAGATTTTATGGTTTCTTTTTCTATTTTGTAAGTCTGGCAATGATGAAGCTGCCTGCTCCAAGCGACCATGACAAACTGTAGGTGATTGTTATCTAGAATAACTCAATTCAATGTTAAAGATGTGGTTTTCCTATGTTCCCATGGAGTATATGGCTGAAAACACACAGAGGAACAAGTCATTTACTTGTTAGGGCCAATTTTGGTGATTTTCTAAAAAAGTAGATTCAATATGGGTAAATTCTGTATAATTTTTTATCTTAGGTACTTTTTTAGCTGACCTACTCAAAATAATAAAAAATAATACGGTTTCAAACTAGCGAAATGTCAAAGATTTACATGATTAATACAATCCAATTCACTGAAAACACTTTACAAGTGACACATAATAAATGATAAAATACAAAGAATACATTTCTAAAAATAATCTGATTTATTCGCATGGGGGACAATAAAAAAAAAAAAGAATTCAAAATGTATAACTATAGCTATATAATAATAATAATTAATAATTGTATATTATTAATAATAATAATATATACAGGGCTTTCAAATTTTTTCCTCAAAAGAGACATTCATTCTATGATCGGATCGTACCATAATTACCTGGAAGAGGTTTATAATAATTAAACCTGGGGATTTATCAGTTTTGGACATGTGTAAAACACTAGATCAGCTTTACAACTCACGCTGATAAGGGAAAATCCTGCATTATATCAGCGGCGAGATTATGTGGAAATTCGAGTTGAACTAGTGATTCCGGGAAAAGTAAACAACTTATAATTCATAGTTCAAATAAAAGTTCCTTGAGTAAACTGAATAGATTACTGCATAGCCTATATATATTTCCCGGCCATATTCTCCTTTTTTCTCTCCTCTGCATTTTTTCTCTCGGGTTTACACTGGGGCACGAAGTCTGTGGTCTCCGCGATTTAAAAAATTTGCAGAGCTCCACGGCTTATGAGCATGATTAGGGTATAAAAAGGAGTCAGCTCTCACCCAAGA
The DNA here is from genome assembly GCA_028564935.1 of Neosilurus hyrtlii. Taxonomy (NCBI): domain Eukaryota; kingdom Metazoa; phylum Chordata; class Actinopteri; order Siluriformes; family Plotosidae; genus Neosilurus; species Neosilurus hyrtlii. Next base: position 2,293 of record JAOUQZ010063938.1, read on the forward strand.
ATGTAAACTTGAAACGTGTTTCCAAGTTCATCAAGATCCCTTACGATGGCGCGTTAAGGTCTATAAGGTCTGTTAAACTGTACTGTGCTCTTCCGTGCTTCCCACATCCTATTACTCAATATATTAAATACTTAATAAAATTAATTTAAATAAAGTAGAAAAGAGTGTGTATATAGATCTAAAAAATAATAATAGATCTTAGCACAACAATTAAACAGTGACAGCAAAGGGCAGGAAATCCACTTCACTAAAAATATACATGACACTAAAAATAATTCACAATAAATTACACAAATCTACGTGTAATCTAGATCTGGTCTAGCCTCTAGAGAAAACTGCTAAGAATAAAAACTAAACATACAAAACCACTTGACTTGACTATGCTGAAGTTCCAACGTACATTTATAAAATCATTAAGTGGAATAATGTTAAAATTAAATAAAGTTAAATTATGTTAAAAGACACTCGTGAGTTTTGTTTAAACTAAGCATACATTTCCAGAATCAAAAACCTAAACCGGGATTAGCCATGATAAGAACATCTCACATACAGAACAGGTAGCGCTTGGGATTTATTTATTTTTTAACAATAAGATTATCACTTTTTATCCACTCTGAGTCCTTAAATTACATTAAAACAGATAAATAGAACGTATAGAACAGCTGTCCAAAATTTACTTTACAGTTTTGATGTAACATACTGGAGTTTACACTCTGATTTTAAATGACAAAAGAGGCATCACATTGCTTTGATTTGATCTCGCTACAAAACCAGTAAACGTTTTTTTTTTTTTCATCCTTCATCAACTGTTTGATTCACATTTCTTATAGAAGTGGAAAACAACATACATGCACAGTGAAAAATACTGAAAATCATGCTTTTCTTTCCTGTGGAAGTCCAGTAGTAAATCCAATTAACGCTTCCTGTCATGAATTCTGCCCCTACAACACTTTGCAAAGGTAACAAATAATAATTAAGCGATTTTTTCAAAGCTCTTGCTGTCACAGCTTTAAAGCACATAAGAAAAGCAGTATACAGATAGAAAAAAAAGCAGCACACAGATAAAGAATAAACAGTAAACATTTAGCTAATATACAAAATATAAAAGAATAAAAAATAAGTAATATAAGTAAATATAAAGAACTGAATATGGCTTGAATAGAATATAATTTAAAAATTATTGCACTATAGATGAGAATGAGGTTATTACACTGTAGAAAGTTATTGCACCAAAGGAAAAGTGTCCATTTCTGTGTGTGCATGTGTTGTACAAGCAAATGTAAATGGCTACCCCCCCCTTCTCTACTGTTCTCTGTACTCTGTCCTCCTCTCCCCAAGGTAGGAGTTGTACAGTTTGATGGCATGATGGACAAAGGACTTCTTAAGCCTGTTGGCCCTACACTTAGGAAAGAAATTCTTTGTTACTGTGCACATAATTTATATTCTAAGTATATATTCACTACAGTTTTACACATCTGTAGAGTTGATTAACTTATTTTAGTACTGCTACATTGTTGCTACACTCGTCTCTTGTTTTATATTCTCTATTGTCGATTGTCCGTTGCTGTAACAAATTCTCAACAAGGCTTAATAAAATTCTATATAAACTTTTCTTAATTTTTTTTTGTTTTTCCCCCCTCATCCATTTGTTTATTAGTTTGTTCTTCTAGCCAGAATCCACAACAAGTGCTTTAAAGCAATCCTCAATTTTCCAGAAAGATAATTTTAACTTAAAAACACTTCATTCTTCCTTCAGCTAACAAACTTTTAATAACATTTTTCAAAATATTGAATTAGTCACTAATGACTCATACAGCAGTTCAAAGTCACTTGAACTCTCAGGAAGTCAAGAGATGCCGTGATAACATATGCGACTGGTGCCGAAGTTCACAGCTCCAGTGCTCTCTACGGTACACCTCTGCCAGACATGATGCAGTGACCCTCCTGTCCTGACTCGTGCATCCTTCCAAAAAAAACAGGTTGAACCCCAGGGTTTCCTTGGTCAGTTCATTTCCGCTGCCTGTGTGAGGTCAAGCAGCAGTGGGACGTGAACATGTGGACACAGCATGAAGTGGCAAACACTAAAAAAACAGCAGATGTTTGAGGCAGAGGGAGGTTGGATCAGCACCGGGCTGCCACAGAAGGCACATTACAGAAATAGCACTTTTCTGATTAAGCAGCACTTGGCCAAGCTTTTCTACATTTTAGTAATCAGAGATGAACTCAACCAGAACATTAACAATTGCTGCGAGATTGTTTATTTTTATATTTTAATAAGAGATATTTTCTAACAAATAGAATATGCAATAATACCCGTCTCAAAAAAATTCTGCTCTCTAATATTTTGTTGGACTGCCTTCAGCCTTGATCTCAGTGCATAATCTCCATGGAATTGTTTCTTCACTTGGTCAGGTCAGCAACAATAAATGGGGGAAAAAAAAACAGCGCATAAATGTACTGAATAAGCAGGTTCTCTCATCAAAGGACTTTTTCTTCCCTGATGGCATGGGTATAAAATTGGGACTAAAATAGTGAAAGACTGGTTCAGGGAGCATGAGGAATCACACATGAACTGGCACCCAGAGCCCTGACCCTAACTGTATTAAAACTCTTTGGGATGTTCTGGAATAGACTTTATGAAGTGGTTCAATTTTCCCATCATTAATTCAAACTGTTGGTAAAAAAATGAACCCGAGTCTGAATGGAAACAAATGCTGTGGTGTTTAAGTTTGTTGAAACGTCATGGAGATTACATGCTGTAATCAAGACAAAAGACTATCCAACAATATTTTTAGAGTGCATGACCTTTTGTCCAGGCAGTATATATTCAAATGTTGCTATAGCAAACCTCTGACCTGTTAGGTTAATTTAATTTGCCTAAACAATTGCATTATCCTTAACTGGAACATACAGCGGATATAAAAAGTCTAAAAAGTCTACAAATGCCGCGTTTTCAAAACCTTTTCCACCATTAATGTGACATAACCTATAATCTGTACAACTAAAATGAAAAACAAACTAAAATATTTTAAGCTGGGAAAAAAAAACATTACAAAAACCTGGCTGCATAAATATGCCTACCCTTAAAGTAATACTTTGTTGCAGCCCCTTTGGCTTTTATTACAACACTCTGCCTTTTTGTGCAATATTTGCCCACTCTTCTTTGCAATCTGTCTAACTGCAATTGCATCTCCTATGCACAGCCCTCTTCAGATCACCCCACAGATGTTCGATCAGATCAGAGGTCTGGACTCGATCCAAAACCTCGATCTTCTGGTGAAGCCATTCTTTTGTTGATTTGGATGTGTGCTTTGGGTTACTGTCATGCTGAAAGATGAAGTTCCTCTTCATCTACAGCTTTCTATCAGAAGCCTGAAGGTTTTGTGCCAACAATGACTGGTATCTGTTCATAATTCCCTTCACCTTGCCTAAGTTCCCGCTGAAGAAAAATAGATCCAAAGCATGATGCTACCACCACCATGCTTTATGGTGGGTATGGTGTTCTTTTGGTGATGTGTTTGTGCCAAATATACCTTTTGGACATGCGTTTGGAAGATTTCAAATGTGTTTTTGCAAAATTAATCCAGGCTTGGATGTTTTTCTTTGTAAAATAAGGCTTCCTTTTCGCTACCCTACCCCATAGCCCAGACATATGAAGAAGAATGGAGATTGCTGTCACATGTACCTAACAGCCAATACTGACCTGACATTCCTGCAGTTCCTTCAATGTTGCTGTTGGCCTCTTGGCAGCCTCCCTGACCAGTTTTCTTTCTGTCTTTTCATTAATTTTGGAGGGACATCCAGTTTTTGGTAATGTCACTGTTCTGCCATATTTCCCCCACTTGATGATAACTGTCTTCACTGTGTTTTTCTGGTATATTTATTGCCTTGGAAATTCTTTTGTACCATTCTCCTGACTGATCTTTGAACAGTGAGATCTCTGATGCTTTGGAAGCTCTCTGCGGACAATAGCTTGTGCTGTAACATGCGACCACAAACTTGTCAGGAAAAGCCTATTAGAACAAATAAACTTTATCTGAGGTTAATCAGAGACACTTTAAATGGTGGCAGACGTGTGCTGACTGTCATTTAACATGAGTTTGAATGTGATTGGTTAATTCTAATAACACAGTCACACCCCCAGTTATAGGAGGGTGTGCACAGTTGTGAAACCACATTATCTCAATTGTTTATTTTTACTCCCCATCCCTAAAAAAGTTTGTTTTTCAGTTGAGTTGTACACGTTATAGGTTACATTAATGGTGGAAAAAGTTTTGAAATTATTTATCTTGGTCTCATTTTTTCGCATCACAAAAAACTTTCATTTGGACAGGGGTGTGTACACTTATTATATCCACTGTATGCAAACTGGAATTTGCTGGTTTACTGTAGTTGGTTCATGGTGGGGTAGTGGTAAGCAAACCTGCCTCACAGCAAGAAGGTCATTGGATCAAGTCCCATGCTTGACAAAAGGCATTTTTTATGGGCACTTTGCTTTTGTGAGTTTACTTTGAGTACTCCAGTTTCCTCCCACAGTCCAAGAAAATGCACATCAGGCTGTTTGGAGTGTACCCTGCTTTTGCCCAGAGTCGGCTGAGATAGGATCCACCATCCCCACGATGCTAGTCGGATTAAGTGGTTTGGCAAATTAATTCAATTTACAGTTCAGTGTATGAAGACAGTTACTTATCACTTTATAAATGGCTTAGAGTTATTTCCAACTTACAGCATCAAAGCTTATGGCAAAAAATACGACTAAATTTATTAAAATAAAGTAACTTTTTTACAATGTTGAAGGACAGAATTTAACACTGATTTCTCACTGATTTAAAGTTGATCATGATATCGTACTGTCTAACCAGACCAAACAAAATACTTGGAAAAAAGCCTTCATATTACCTTGAAGCAAAGTGTCAAAATGTCTAGAAGGAGATAACAGGAGGACAGCTATATAGAAAGTCTAAACCACTAGTCCAGTTCACACTGTTAATAAAAATTGTCACTGAGGTTCACATATAGTTCATTCTCATCGATCACATTTTGACCTAATATTTTCCAAAAACTACAAAGAATAAAAAGGGCAATCCCTGCCCAAAACATACCACATGGACACATACATGTCAGACAAAATAATTTGAATACATCCAGAAAAAAACACCCTGACAAGTGAAAATTTTCTGAAAAATTGTATTATGTACACAAAAATTTTGGCTTTTTTGTTACTTGTATTTCATGCCATGCTATCACCAAAGTATCAACTCAACGTGGAAATAGTACAGTAGAAGGGTGAGGTACCATGTTACGATGTTCACTGTGCAATTGAGTGACCTCCTGAAATGCATTTACTTCACATGTAGTTAAGTGGTAATTAAGTTATTCACTAATAACAAATGGTCTAAATTTCATGTCCATGAATTTGGTGTTAGATATGTATTTACTCCTGTTTGTTACTAAATAAAGTGCAGTCATGCGCATGAAATTGTTCTCTCACTGTCTTTGTAACAATGGTGCATGAATTTATGGTCAATACAGAGGGAAATAAGCTGGACTACATTGAAATTTGGGGATTCTGAATTTCTCACTTTATGGTACCAGTTTCTGAAAATGATCCATATGTAAGGAAATAATCTGTGAATGGATATTTAAATTTTTGTGCACAGCAGCTTTTTCTATTTTTGAAAATAGAAAACCAAGCAAAACTAAACAAGTATGAATCTGGCATAGCAAGTAACAGCAGTCACCTAATTTCTAAGTGTATCTCCGTGTTGTCAAGCTGCAGCTCTACTTATATTGAAAAGCTTTTGTAATCATCTCTCCAATCATAATTTCGCTTGTCTACAAGGTGTGCTGGTAAATCAAATGTGTATACTGATGTTTCTGACAGCCATATCTCAAAAAAGCCTGCCAGCTAAGCAGCAGCACTTTATTCAGACATAAGAGGGAGGCAGTTTTCAGTTTTCAGCTAAACTGTCCTTGAAAAAGAAGAAAAATAAATATAAAAAAAAAACTTCCCCGTTTTATTTTTTACTCAAACATTTAACAAAACTGAGGATATTCTCTGTCCCTCACCAGAAACACATCTCACTCATGGAAATTGATTACAGGTCATACTTTCACGGCAGGAAAAAAAAAGGTTTGACAAATTGTTGGGCATAAAACTGAAATCATTACTTCAAATACACAAGTACATTAGCAATTTCTATTTAGCACTGGAATCTGAATAATCAGATTGTACTGAAACTAAAATGGGCAAATTTCACAATGATTCATTCAACGTAGGCACAGGCAGCTTAATCGCAAGCCGGGCGAGAACGCTCAGTGGAAAAGTTTATGCTTGGAGCACACCAAACAGAAGAGCTGCATTCTGCCGGGTGAAACCAGAAACCACCCTGTGAAATAGCACAAGGCCTGGCTCACTCTCTAAAATTCGTTTGGGGAAAAATTAAAAAAAGAAAACAAGTAAAATGCAACTGTGAAACAACAAAAAACAGCACAAGCCACAGACATTTAACTGAATACCAAGCAATCGGTTTACATTAAACTGACATGAAACACACTAAGCAATCCCACAGACATTCTCCAAGGCTTCACTGTCAACACCACACAATATGCTGTACAAGTGATCAGACAATAAATTTACATGCAAATGGCTTCTGTAACTGAACTGGTTTCTGCAACACTTTTTCACAGTGACTTGCACCAGCAGTTGTCCCTCATTGCTGCTCTGTCTCCTCCTCCTCATTACCCCTTAAAAAAATCTAAATCAAGCCTCTGCATTACAATTCCTCCAATACTGTGACTGGTTCCAGAATCAATTCACATGGTTATGCAGCATGCTCTCTCTCTCTTTCTCTCTCACACTCTCTCTCTCACACACACACAGGCTACACTGGCTTGCTCACCACTCCGTGGACAAGAAACTCGAACAGTTTACTCTTGGTGGCTTTGCGAGCACCGCCAGTGGAATCCTCCATGGCCATTGTGCGGAAGCCCCCTTTTTCTTCAGCACCCCAATATTTCTTTTGTTGTCTGTCTTACTAGCTTCTTCTCCCCGCCTGCCTCCCCTTCTATCCACTCTACATTCCCTTTCCTCCGAAAGAGTGTTCCCGCCCTCCCTCACTCTCCCTCTCTACCTCTCCTCTTCCAAATGTTCCCTCACACTCCTCTCTCTCTCTTAAAGCATGTGTGTGGTCAAAGTCCAGCCTCCGGTTCCACTCACTCTCTCCCTCCCTCTTACCCTGCCTCCTCATCTCTGTTTTAACATAGGTGCCTCTCACATTCTCAGGGTAAAGAGACTGGGGGTCTGACAAATAGGATGTGGTTGGTGGAAAAAAATGAATGATCTCATGAATGTGTCTTAATTCAGAGAAGTAAATGACTCGAGTTATACTCCTCAGTAATGTGAATACAATTTTTTTTTAATTCAATAAAATTTTCATTTTCTTATGAACCTGAATAATCCACAATTTAAAATTAATTACAAACCAAACAACTAAAGAGGTAGGACATATATTTTGAAAATTCTCTTAAAGATCACAAAAATTAGATTTACTTGCATTATGTGTTTTTTCAGATGAGTTAATTAAGCATTATTGCTCAAAGTGGAAAAGGAAACACATTGAGCAATATTGCTCACCAAATTAAAAATTTTATGTCACATACAAAATCATACACTGTACAACATGTAGTGAAATGCTTATTACAACTGTCCTAAATTTGAAGAATAAGAACTATCAATATCATATATAAAAGATATTGATATTTTTTGTTCTATTAATAACCATTATGAAAAACACCAATAGTTAAAAGTCAATAATACGGTATGTAAAGTGTCAGTGCAGTATGCACACAATGATGTCCAGTAAGTGTGAGGTTTTTGTGTGTGCAGAATAGTGCAAGGTATACAGGGAGTGCAATTTGTTTGTGCAACAATCAGCTGACGTAGAATGTAATGATCATGTGTAGGGTAGGTCTACAAAGTCCAGTTACTAGGTGTTATGGCTAAGGGCCCTAATGAACTGCGGGAAGAAGCTCCTCCTAATTGTTTGCCTTCAAGGAAAGGAATTGTTTCCCTGATCACAACAGAGAGAAAAGTCCATTGTTGGGATGGCTGAGGTCCTTCATTATTTTCCTGGCCTTGGTCCAGCACCACTTGCTGTATATAGTGTCCAGGGGCCTCATGTACAAAGACTTGCGTGGAATTCTTACTGAAAAATGGCGTACGCCTAAATCCAGAAAACGTCATGCGCACAAAAAATTCAGATGTATGAATCTGTGCAAACACATGAATCCAAGCACATTTCCTATGAACATCCGAATCATCGTGGAATTGAGCGCACATGTAGGAGTACCCGACCCCTCCCTGTCCACGCCCACATTTAAATATGCAAATCATATTTAAATGAACCGTGCAGCGGAGATTTCTTTCTTCGCAGGATCAGAAAATCCTTATAATACGAGCAAGACGGGTAGGCGCGCAAGAATGTAGTGTTTGGCACGCTGTCCTCCAGCATTAACACCAAATGCAGGAGGTCTGAGAGGGAGAGAGTGTGTGAGGCCGTGCTGTGGGGTCAGAAAGACAAACACACGCGGAGTTAAAAAAGGAGTGGTCAGACTTAAAGGTGGTCATTAAGCGGAGGACGGGCTGCCCACTGCCAAAGTCTGGCACAGTCCGGCGGGGGGAAAGGAGAGGAGGACCTCAAGCTATGTCCCAAGAGCCAGAGTCATTAGCCAAAGATTGACCCAACAGAACCCATGCCTTCAGCTGCCTCCCAACACATAATGCACCCAACTCCTATAGCCCTTTCCACAGGTGGCGGACCCACGGGAGGGCAGACCCATGTCTCCTTTTCGGACTGTGCCTGGCTGGGCTCCGTTGCCTGAAGCAAGATCACCAGGCGCTCGCCTTGGAGTCCCTCCCCCAGGCCTGGCTCCAGTACACACACACACACACACACGACACCAGTAACCCATGGGAAATTCAATATTTAGTGTTTTTCTATCCATAGGGGTCTTCTAAACCATGCTTAGTCTGGACCTTTAGCTAGGACCTCTTTGTCATGGGTGATCCAACTAGGGGCATAATGCCCCTAACAACATAACTCTGAGGATCATTAGGAGGCCCAAGCAATGTAGTTAGGGTCTCCTGGGAACATTTGGTGGAGTCTCCTGTCAGGGCCTGCAACTCCCACCTCCGGCAGACATACAACCGCATCCCAAAGGAGGCAGGGGACATGGAATCTGAAAGGGCCATGTTTCGTGCCTTCATTATTGAGGCGGCAGCCCATAGCTGTGGCCGGAAGGTCATTGGTGCCTGTCGTGGCAGTAACCCCCAAACCCAGTGGTGGACACCTGCGGTGAGGGGGCCGTGGAGCTGAAGAAGGATCTTTATTGACCTGTGGAATTCCAGAAACAGCAGACAGGTACCGGCAGGCCAAAGTGCTGAAGCCTGTGCGGTCACTGATGCAAAATCACAAGTGTGGTAGGAGTTTGGTGAGGGCCTGGAAAGCGACTATCAGTTGGCCTCATAAAGGTTCTGGACCATCATCCGACACCTCAGGAGATGTAAGCAGTACTCCACATATACTATTTACAGTGAAAGTGGGGAGCTGCTCACCTTGACTGGGGGTGTTGTTGGGAGGTGTAAGGAATACTTCAAGGACCTCCTCAATCCCACCAACATGCCCTCCATTGTAGGAGGAAGACCCTGATGTTTGGGTAGAGTCTGCCCATTGCTGGGGCTAAGGTCGCTGTGGTAGTCAACAAGCTTCTCTGTGGCTGGGCTATTGGGGTGGATGAGAGGGATGTTGTAGGGCTGCCTTGTTTGACACCTCTTTTCAACATCGTGTGGTGATTGGGGGCGATAGTTCCCATTTTACAGTGGAATCACTCTCCTCAGCCAACTTGGGAGTCTATACAGGAGTACTGGACAGGAGGATCCAACTGATATTGAACCTCGGATTAAGAAGGAACAATGTGGTTTTCATCCTGGCCGCAGCACTCTTGTCCAGCTCTATAGGATCCTGGAGGGGGCATGGGAGTTTGCCCAATCTGTCCACATGTGCTTTGTGGATTTAGAGAATGCTTTCGATTGTGTCCCTCAGGCTATCTTGTGGAGTGTGCTCTGGGAGTAAAGTGTACTGGATCTGTTGCTACGGGCCATTAGGTCTCTGTACCACTGGAGCCAGAGCTTGGTCCGCATTGGTAATAACAGTTCGAATTCTTTTCTTCTGGTGAGGGTTGGAGTCCATCGAGGCTGTCCTTTGTCAACAGTTCTGTTCATAATTTTTATGGACAGAATTTCTAGGTACAGACAAAGCATTGAGGGGTTCTAGATTGGTGGCCATTGGATCTCATCGCTGCTTTTTGCGGATAATGTTGTCCTTTTGGCTTCATCAAGCCAGGACCTTCAGCTCTCACTGGAGTGATTTGCAGCTGAGTGCGAAGTGGCCAGGATGAGAATCAGCACCTCCAAGTCCAAAGCCATGGTTCTCAGCCAGAAAAGGGTGGAATGCACCCTCCGGGTCTGGAATGAGGTCCTGCCCCAAGTAAAGGAGTTTAAGTATCTTGGGGTCTTGTCTTGTTGAGGGAAGGATGAAACAGAAGATTGACAGGCGGATCGGTGCAGCCTCTGCTGTAAAGACACTCTGATAATAAAACGGTGTTGTTGTTTTTTCCCCCTAAAATTAGACCACTGCTTACAATCATGAAAATTAGCTCATCTTCTGTGCTGTAGAAAAAGCGCTGATCGTGCCAGCTTTTGTTTGTGGCAAACAAACAAGTGACAGCTTAGCCACAGTTAGCATAAACAATTAGAAATTATTTTATTTTGGAACGTCCCGCAAGTAAGAGTAAGAATGCAAACTACGTTAACCTACAAGGTGATTATGATTGTTAAACTTGCAGTTAACCTTGGTAAATGATTAAATGATTTAATGTGAAACATGGTGATATGATGCATTAAGAATAATTATAAGGTTGTTTAAATATTTTGTAGAAATATCAAGGCAGATCAACTTTCCCTGAGCATCAGAGATATAGGATAATGTCATTTCAAGACAGGCAATAATTATAGGGTTAAGAAAAGTGAAGTGCTGAGCTAGACTCAACATAGTGATAAGCCTAAAGAAAACAATCCCAACAGGCAGAGGCTTATTGGTCTTCGAATGCTCATTTGAAGATCACACTTGTTGCGCTGAACTACTAAGAGCGTTGCTGATTTTGCTTTTTGACTGAATAAACTGTTCCTGATTTGAAACTACATCTCTTGTTGAATTAAGCTGTGTCTGCCACAAGAGTCACCATATAAAAAATGACTTCAATTAATCCAGAATGGAAATACAGCCTCTGCCATGCTACATGAGAGCTCTTTTATTCAAAACAAAATGTTACCTTTTGGTATTTTGTTTAAGACCAGAATGTTATGTGTACTGTGAGCGCTGGCCAGCAGAATAAATGGGACGAATCTCTCCTGGGTGTGTTAAAGGCAACTAGTGTGAGTACAAGCTAAGTCACACGACATGACACGCAAGTTGAGACACTACTTTTCTAAAAATGGTTTGTCAAAGTTTTATTGAATATATAGTTTTTAATATATTTTGGGCACATGGTTTGGGCACAGCCTGGACAGCTTGCTAGTTCATCACACAACTAAACAACCAACCATTCATACTCACACCAAGGAGCAATATGGAAGGGCCAATTATCTCTCAGGGCATGTCTTTGGACTGTGGAAGGAAAGCGAGGGTACCTTGAGGAAATCCATGCAAGCAGGGGAAGAGCATGCAAACTCCACTCAGAGACATCAATGCTGAGTCAGGACTTGAACCCAAGACCTTTTTACTGTGAGGCGGAATTCGACCGTGCCGCCACTGCTCCTTGTTTAAGTGCTACTCAAAAATGCTCCACAAGTGTTGCAAGAAGCATAGAATTTTAATAATTTCATCATTACTAAACCATGACATTGTTATGCATGACAGTGACAGGTAAGCTTCTCATGCATTGTCATGCATAACAATTATTCACCTCAAGCTTGGTGGAGGTTGATGAATAATCCCCTTATTATTCCATCTTGGGGGGTATTCAGCAATGTCCACATCACCTTCTGTTAATAATCGTTAACTAACCGGCACTGCTTTTAGAGAAGTATGTGGTGGTAGTGCAGGATATGTTTGAGGACAGTTTGGCAGCAGTGGCATGTACAATCGGAACGACAAGAGTCTCCATGGACTGTGATGTTTTGGGAATTACATTATTTTAAATATTTCTCAAGAAAATTCTTTATTATTTACTATTATTACATATTTGCAGTGAGAGCAGGGAACAGGTGGAGATGAGTCTGGAGAGGTGGAGGTACTGGAGAGAGAAGCAGTGAAAGCCAGCAGGAGTAAAACAGCGTACATGAATGAGAAGGAAGGTGATGAAAGAGTGCAGCTGCAAGGAATAGAGGCGATAAAGACAGATGAATTAAAATACGTTGGATCAACGATTCAAGGTAAGGAAGTGTGTTGTAGAAAAGTGAAAAAGAGAGTGCAGGCAGGGTGGAATGATGGAGAAGAGTGGCTGGAGTGATTTGTGATGGAAGGGAATAAGAGTAAAAGTGAACAGAAAGGTTTATACAATAGTAATGAGCTATGCAATATGTAATAAAAAAAATATGAGGCAGAGCTGGAAGTGGCAGAAATGACAATATTGTAATTTTCTCTGGGAGGGACAAAAATGGACATAATTAGTAATGAGTATGTTAGAGAGACAGCACAGGTAAGTGTGTTTAGGACTAAACAGAGAGGTCAGATTGAAATTTTAACTTTATTTTTCCTTACAGATTTAAAAGGCACATGGATCAGATTCATCCTCTATCCACACTCTTTGCTGTTAGACTCTGAACATACACTTAATTCATCATCTTTCCATGATTACAATAAATATACACAAACTAAATCAGATAAATTTGATTAAGCTGTAACTAGGCCATAGCACAACCTGCCTCTGTGAGATTTGTTTAAATTTAAGGAAGTTTTTTTGTAGGTTTTACACTGAAAGGGGTTACAACCTATTTAATATTGGCTTACTGTGAGAATTATGTGCTTTTACATCAAATGATTCACAACCAGATGTAAGGGGGGAGGGAATGCCCGAACATCACGCAATCTGGATTTTGTGGCATTTTCAGATATTTTTTAAGAATATCAGTCATGCATTTCCTGATTAACTGCAAAATTTGTTGATGTATGGTAGGAATTTATAGATACCACTTGACTAACTGTAAAGTCTAAGCACTTATCTAGAATTTTTTATATTCACACACACACACACACACACACACACACACACACACACACACACACACACACACACGTGTGTAAATGTGTAAAACATTCCCTCAGCATGAAAATCATTCCCTCAGCATGATACTGACACCACCATTCTTCGCTGTGGGGATGGTGTTTTTGGGGTGATGACAAAACCTGGGATTGTGCTACACGTAGTGTTTTCATTAATTGCCAAAAAGTTTATATTGTAGTCTTGACAGCCCAGAGGACCTTCTTAAATATGTTTGGGGAGTTGCTTCATGGTGTTGATTTCTTGGTGGTTTCTCGTGATTAGTAGTGTTTAGACTCCAAGACCTTTTGGATCGGGTGTATTTATACTGAGCTCATGTGACACTTAGATAAGGTCCACCTATGTGCAATCTAACTAATTATTTAACTTTTGAAGGTAATGGGTCATAATAGATCTTATTTGGAAAAAAAATAATTTAAAGTACAGATTATAAAAAAGAAAAAAAAAGACAAAATACCAAGGAAGTGAATACTTTTCCCTGTACTCTATATCACAAATTACACTTCTGACTTCTGACTGGTTGGGTGCTGGTGACATATATCTAACCGTGGTCTATATAGAACCACAGTGGTCTAACCCACAAAAACTGAAAAATGATCATATTATGACCTTATGACCTTGAATCATATCACGAGCATTATCACTGACACTTTTATATTGCAAAAACTGTCAAGTCACTTTTCTCATCAACAGCTTTCTTTTGGTTAGACCATTCTGGTTCTCAGCCCTTCATATAAAACCCAGTTTGTGCCTGTATGGCTGCTATCGAATTGAATGCATCAACATGTACACACTGAAAAACCTTCATACTGTGTGCAGTTTCATCTCGGAAAGTAAATGTGTGTATGTATTTTTCACTACAAAGCATGCAAATGTGTAAATCAAAAATCTCGCTTACGCATTAAAAGAGACACCACTTGCATTCGCTTCGCCATGTCGCAGATATACAGCCTCACCCTTTCCCCATTCAACTAACCTCGTACTTTCTGCTAGAAATCCTCAGCCACGCTCAATAAACTGGAACTTTAGCACAGACGATATACAGACGATAGACAGTATTATATTAACTATAATAAATTATTTTCTGCTACCCTCCGGATTTCAGTGACGAGCAACTTCAGTGACGCGATGTTGACTATTTCCTGAAGAGAGTGATAGACGTCTATAAATGTATGAATATGTGGGCAGACATATACGTCTGTAAATGCATGAATATGTAGATATGTGTGTGTGAATATGTGGATAAACGTATAAGTCTGTACATGTGTGAATATGTGGATATATATGTATGTATATATGTTTATGTGTACATATAACTATACATATGTAGCAGACAGGTACATCGATCACAGTACACAAACTGCTTAAATGATATTGATTTAAGAATAAAGAATTTATGCTAAAACTAATATACAGTATGACAGGATTAAAGAGATAAATATAAAGAGATCTTTATTGTTCATGCAACAGGTGACAATAAAGATCTCTTTATCTCTTTAATCCTGTCATTTCAGTGTCGTGTTCAGGCTAATATCTTGTCGAAGCCTATAGAAATATTTCCATTACATCTTATGTTTGAATAAAATGATTCAGAAGTACAAGAAATATCAATGTTACACATGATACACTCACTCACTCATTTCCCGAGTCACTTAATTTGGGTCACAGGGAGGCTGAAGCCTATCTCAGCCCATACTGGTGGAAGGTAGGATACACCCTGAACAGCTCACCAGACCATCACAAGACCAACACACCCACACACACAACCATTCACACTCGGGCAATTTTTGAAACAGCCAACTAGCATATCATGCATGTCTTTGGACTGTGGGAGGAAACCGCTGCTAGCACAAGAGCAGATGAAAACTCCACACAGAAACACCTGAGCCTGGGACACAAACCCAGAATCCTCTTGATGTGAGGTGGACATGCTGACCACTATGCCGCTATGCCATCCTAAGTATGATATAATTTAAAGAAAATTTATTCCTTTGTAATTGTGAACACTATGGTACATACATGGTGAACACTGTGATACAAATGACTTCGCTCACAATTAAAAAATTCACAAATTTTTAAAATGATTTTAAAAAGCTCTATTTTGTATTGACCTCTATTGAGTAATTTACGGTATAACTGTCAGTCAGAGGCTCGCTATTTATAAGTGATGTTGACTCGAAAGTTACATGGTCAGAACCAGAACACATTTTTCTCCGTTTCGAATCGAGGCATATATACTTTAACACTAACCGTTATTGTGGGGTTTAAGCCAAGCTCTACACCAGGGCTATTCAGTTAATTTGGAATGAGGGCCGGGTCATGAATACAATCCCAAATGAGAGAACGAGAGCGGATACATCAAAAGGAGATTGGTCCGCTACATCAGGATGTGAAAAAGGGAAGCGGGGCAAATGTGGTGAAAAAACTGTGTGCGTGTGTGTGTGTGTGTGTGAGTGTGTGTGTGGTGGTCTGGAAACCTGTACTCAGCTGATATTTCTAGGTATTTAACAGTTTTATACAACCCCTGACAAAAATTCTCATTTGAAAACCATGATTTCCCATCACAATAAGGTTGACAGCATTTGTGAGCCGAGAATTTGGTGAACACGGTGATATAAATTATGAATCAATTCAAATTTTCAAGAATCGATTTTCAGGATCACGTGTTTGAGCATTTCCAACCTTACTCACAGCAGGTACTGTTTGTCCACACATGGCCTCCGTGTTCCAGTGAGTGGCGGCTCCAGAACTACCGTGTTTCCCAGATAATAAGAGAGGAGAGACAGAAAAAGAGGAAAAAAAATAACCCCAGTAATTAAAGTACTGTAAAGCAGGACTGAGGGGAATGATGGGGATAAAAGCAGGACTGGGGGAGCATAATGAAATTGCAGTTAATGTTATTTTAATTAAGACCCACCCCAAAAATAAGTCCGAACCGAAACGGTATCGAATTGAATCGTGAGTTGTTGTTTGATTCACATCCCTATTAAACGGTCATGATTTAAAATGACCCTCATGAAAATTTTAATTATTTTAAAAAGCTTTGTTTTGTATTGAGTTTAATGTAGAATTTCCTGGTGCAGCAGTCAGTCAGATGCTCGCCATTGAAGTTCTATTTTTCTCCATTATGATGTAGAAATTATTGGTGTAGAGTGAAAATTACGGGAGTAGGAGCGAGTTATAAACCTTTTTCCAAGATAATTTTCTCTTCTGTTCCACGATGCTGATGACATCACCCACTCTAGTCCAGAACATTCCATAGTGATTAAGCTGGCAGTTACTGACAATTAAACTGCCTTTTCAACTGAAATATGCATAAGGCGCACCTCTCGCTTTTGGACTTCTGATTTGTAAACCATATTTCCTCTCGCAATGAGGCTGACAGCGATTGAGAGCCAGGAATGAGTTCTATTCACAAAAAAAAGAGTTCAGCTGTCAAGCTCGCCATTTACATGGTCAGAACCAGCACACATTTTCCTCCGTTTTAATGTTAAATTTATTTGTGTAGAGTGAAAATTATGGGAGTAGGAGCGAGTTAAAAAAATAAAACGCCTTCCAAGATAATCCTCTCTTTTCTCACACCCTGCTGTGACATCATTCACTCTGACCCAAAAAACTCCACGCAATAGTCACCCATTATAAATACACAAACAGACTCAGAAATCCTTATAACCACTTGATCAAAGATTAAGAGAAAACCATAAAAGGTAGCAAAAAGACATTTTGACCATCAAAATGACGTCTTCAGTGTTTATGTTTTAAAAGTTCAAACAAGTTGCTATGTGAAAGTATGTCTTCTCAGCGAGGCGTTGAAGTGAGGTGAGTTTCATGATCTTTCATTCATCTTCTGAACCGCTTATTCCTAATTAGGGCCGCGGGGAGGCTGGCGCCCATCTCAGCCGACTCTGGGTGAGGGCGAGGCACACCCTGGACAGCTCGCCAGGCCATCGCAGGGTCGCACAACCATTCACACTCACACTCACACCTAGGGGTGATTTGGAACAGCCAATTAGCCTACTGTGCATGTTTTTGGAC
>JAOUQZ010063950.1:0-17697 GCA_028564935.1 Neosilurus hyrtlii
CACACACACACACACACACACACACACACACACACACACACACACACACACACACACACACACACACACAGTATTGTATCCTGTATGTTTGCTAAATCTGCTGAGTAAATGTATCTAATTAATCTTGCTATTAATATAATTATTGAGCTTGTTATTGTGTTATTATTAATGTGATGAAGGAACTGTTACACAGGGAGAATGTCTTCCTGGCTCTTGGCAAATGCAGCAGTGATCTGCAGGTTACTGTTACAGCGATTATCAGCTCCACACGCTTTCTGAAAGTGAATCTGCATTGGGAGATAGGGTCAAAGAAACATGCATGAACAAATAGAATGAGTAAGAAGCAAACACAGGAACTCATGCACAATGGCCTAAGTGTAGAAAAGATGTATATTATGAATTGGCTGCGTTACCTCCGCTTTGTCAGTGAGTGTTTGTCTCTGACTTAGTACAGGAAACATGTTCAGGCTCTGTACATGCTGACGCTGAGCACCATCAATCTGAGGCTCATCAATTGACGCGTTCAGGGAAAACACTATTGGGGCAACTTTATCACGCACAGTCGTCTATAATCACAGATATGAATCAAATGCAACAGTTAAATATACTAATATTCACAATAAATAAACACTAATAACGACTATTTCTACTAATAATGCTCCTACTAGTACTACTACAACTAACTTTAATAATAATAGTAATCTTCATTATTATCATCATCATCATCTAGCAGCCATCATTTTCATTCATGCAATCATTCATTCATTTTCTGAACCGTTTAATCCTACTAGGGTTGTGGGCTGACACTGACGTTGACTGACTCCAGGCCAAGGCGGGGCAAAACCTCGAATAGCCTTCCAGTCCATCGCAGTCATGCACAGCCATTCACACTCACACACAGAGCCAATTTAAAACTACCAGTTAGCATGTCTTTGGACTGTGGGAGGAAAGCAGCATACCCAAAAGAAACTCACACAAGCACAGAGAGAACATGCAAAGTCCACATCGATCACCACATAGATATGAGTTGAACCAGGCAGTGCTAATCATTACGCCACCTTGCCGGCCTACATTGTATTTACTGGATGTTAAGTTAAATTCTCCAACAGAAAAACTCCAAAAGATTTTATTTTTGTCATTGTGGATCAAGCATTCATGCTACTCAGCAAATAATTAAAACAATGAAGAATGCATGTGTATCGTAAATGGATCACTTAATTTTAACAGCTCTTTTAGGGCTTAAGCTTCAGTAGAATCAAATGATATATAAATATTGTGGAAATATCTGTCTAATATAAAGTCCTCAATCCTCATCATGCCATATACACACACATTCATTCTCATGCTTGTGCTGATACTTTCTCAGCCTTTCATATTTACTTCAAAATAATGTACAGTATATGGTATAGTATGTGGTGCCACACAAGCCCTCATCTACTCTCAGCCAAGGACCAATAATACGATTACATCCTGTAAAGGTTCCTTTTTGAGTAAAATGCTGTCCACAAATGCTGACACAGCAACCTCGAAGATGTGTTGTGAGGAAATATGTAGTTGAGTGTTGTGTGCTTTATACTTACAATCACATTAAGTTTAAGTGTCTCACAACGCTCTGATGTCAGTGCTAAGGAGCCGCTGTAGACGCTTTTTTGGTTAGCAGTAAAATGGACACGAGTTTTGGACACATCAGCCTCTATCGTGTACTTTATAACTGTATCAGACACAAACACAATAAATACAGTCCTTCAGTCTGCCATAAAACTGAAATTTTTTACTTCTCTATACATGATTTGAATAATAAATAGTCCTCTGCCAGTAATTTGTTGCCCCCAGTGTCTGCTACTTGAGCATGTTCTTATAAATTGCTGTCTTTGAATTCCTGAGGATGGAAGCAACCTGATGCTCACTGTATCCCACTTAGAGTAAAGAACTGAACCCTTCTTTTTCTCAATCAAACTTTTTTGAAACTCTCTAGGCATGATGTGAGGTCCTACTAGCACAGTTTTTGCCATCCAAACTGGTCAAAACATTCATGCTATGTATATAAAATAAGTTATATCACATTGTACTAAATCAAATTCAAAGATTTTAATTTGTATCTATGTTAAAACTCCTGATTCAGATTTCCGATCAGATTCTGAACTACAGTAGCAATTTTTTATTGCAAATCTGAAATACCTAATGGTTTCTGTTTAGCCAGAGAATCTGATGAAGACTGATTACTTTGATTCATAATCAGATTCATATTCTTAGGCTTCATATTTTCATGTACTACTCAGGGCACATGCCTAAAACTACAAATCAGTCCCACAAATCACAATCATTTTATGAATGAAGAGTGTATAAAGCAGGTTGTACTCACCAATGGCATCTTTAAAATTTGGCTGTCCTGTACTTATTGTGTAAGAGAAACACACCTCAACCTCAATGCTACAAAACACACATACACATTTTCATTTCAAGAGCACTGCAATTAAAAACATTGGTAGCCATCCACAACACCAACCCATGAGAGGGTCAGATAATGCCAACACGGCAAGATTAAACCAAACATACTAATAACAGTGAATTTTAGCCTTCTTATAGTTTTGTATTATGGAAATGGCAGCATTAGAGTGATTTTAAAAATGCATACCAAGACTTGCAGTCATTTGGGTCGACAATTAAGGGCATCACAGTGAAAGTCTTTTTTACGTGAATGACAGGACGAGCTCTGTAGAGACAGGGAGGACACATACTCACACAGGTACATGTACACAAAAATAAAGTAGCATGCAGTATTTAGGTAGAGTGAACACAGTGATATAAAGCCTGTCTCATTACTAAGGCAGCATAAGGACAGCGGCGGACTATTAATGTATACAAATGAGCAAAATAGCTTAAAGCAAAAGCAAAAAAAAAGTTTTAATTATCATAAAAGTGCAAAATACAGGGTGCAGTCTATGCAAATAGATTAATTTAGCACCATAGCATGATTTAATAAGCTTAAAGCTTGCTTTGGGAATGATTAAATGGCTAATTATTACAACCAAAGGGCAGATATTAAATTTGCAGAAGCTCTGTTCTTGTAATAGCATTATACAGTTTACAATGAAGTAATAATAAGAGGGTGTATAAAATAATGTCTTCATGTACCAGATGAATCAAAATAAATTATCATCACCATAGTAATGTATTTATATTCACCTTGAATGGTGCATAAATAACAGCAAATCTTCACACAATAAAAACCACACTTATTTCTATTGTCTTTTGCATTGAAGTTGTATTATAAACAGGTTTTGGGTGGATCTCATTCATTCATTCATTTTCTGAGCCGCTTAATCCTAATTAGGGTCGCGGGGAGGCTGGCACCATCCCAGCTGACTCTGGGCAGAGTACACTGTGGACAGCTCGCCCGATGGATGGATCTCATTGCCTATTAATCAGCATGCACCTTGACATGACACTTGATGTGCAAATACACATGCATTTCAATTTCCTTTAAAGCTGACTCACACGTAAGCGATATAGCCGCGAAAAATAGTATACCGCTATTACGCTTGAAATTAGCGGTCTCTTTGAAAACCTTCAAATATCTTTGATTAACATATTGATTATCATATCAAAATTGTGATTTCGCACCAGATTGACCAACCGACTATTTTCAACTATTTCCGAAATTTCCGAATTCCAGTTCGAATTTAATCAATTCCCTTCAAAATAAAATTCGCTTGTACTTTCAGAAAAGATCGCTTACATGAACAGAACTCATCAATGCTGAGAAGGAATAATAAACAGAAACATCCTAATTATACACTGTTGCCAATCTCCACATTGTATAATTGTTTGTTTGATTATTTATTAATTTCCAAATAATTTATCAGCCAATTTGCGCTCTCTATTTCAGGTTGTATTCAAAACAAGGGGTGAAAGATTTTGCAAAACGAGAAGAATTAGCACAGAGGTTACACACTGTTACTATAACTGAAGGAGAAAATAAGAATATAATGTTTACTGACCTTAATAGAGCAACTCGATCATCTAGGGAGCCAACAACAATATCAGGATATTTGTTTTCGTCCACATCCAGACCGCCACTGATGGAGTAACCAAATGTCTTGAAACCACCGTTACTCACATCTTTCCCCTCAATCACCTGAACAAACAATTACCAACCATTTGCACATATTTGTTCATCTCAACAGGTAAATCTGTACCAGTTCTGTTGTACCATATGTTGGTATGTTAGTATGTCAGGTCTTTTTAATATTACTAACCAATGGAACAGATGTGGCAGCTAGAGATACCGTTGTAGTGGCATTACTAACCGTGAGTGTGGCTAGTAAATATCCAGTCACTCTTGGTCCATTCCTTTATGACACATTGTGTGGAGCAAGTGCACCCATTTGGTATGTGTAAATTTTAAAATACTCAATTAGACAAGATACATGTTAACTGTGCTTATTAAAGGACACAGTCATTAATTAGGTGCCATTAATTAAAACTTCCTGCTGTCTTGTTTAATGCAGGTCTATAGAGCTGTTCAGTGAGTAACCACATTGCCCATTGTCGGCTGAGATAGGCTCTGGCTTCCCTGTGTCCCTGATAAGATTAAGTGTATCGGCAAATGGGAGAGTAAGAGAGAATGAGTGTGTTGTGATCTAAAAAGCTCTCTAGGGTCTTTAGAAAAAAGGGTTGTAGATGTATATGCATGTAGCAATGGATTTAAAAAAAATATCTAAATTATTTTAAATAAATCATTCCACTGTAAAAAAAAAACCCAAACATTTACAAGTTGTTGAAATTGTAATAATCCAGGGATAGACATGGCAGAACATTCAGCCCGAACACATTTATTCATTCATTTATTCATTTGTCACACTGCTTGCACTGCTGGATATTCATTCATTCAATCATTTTTGAAACCACTTAATCCTAATTAGGGTCACACGGAAGATGGCACCCTGGACAAAGGCGGGGTACACCCTGAAGAGCTCGCCAGACCACTCTGGGGCTGTTTACACTCACCCATTCTCATCTAGGGATGATTTGGAACAGCCAGTTAGCCTACTGTGCATGTTTTTGGACTGCAGGAGGAAACCCGGAGTACCCGGAGGAAACCCACACAGGCATGGAGAGAAGAGGCAAACTCCCCACACACCGGCTATCGAACCCAGGGCCTTCTTTCTGTGAGGTGGATGTGCTAACCACTGTCACTGGATATTAGATCTAATAATATTTATGTTGAATAACCCCCTAAGTTCTGTAGAGGTCACATTTTGTAATTCTACATTAATGTGCAGTTTTAATATTCTTACCTGATTCGGTTTGGGTGAAAGTCCATCTTTTCCCCCCATCCACACACACACTCTGCCTGTTCCGTGATAAGGTGCTCCAACAGCAAAATCTAAACCAGGGACACACTGGTCTATTAAAAAAAATCTCCTTTACCACCAGGGGGCAAGAAAACACAGTGTGCAATGCCTGAAAGAATTCAGCAATAAAAAAGAGTGCATATATTGTACAGTATATAGTGTCCAAAAACCTTTAGCAGGAAAAGCCTACAGGCTGATTTTGGGGGTGTACCTTCATATTTAAACGGATAAGGAGATTTCCTTTAATTGGCTATGGACAGCCTGAATAGCTCGCCAGATCAGCAAAGTGCAGCACACACACACACACGCACGCACGCACGCACACACGCACACAAAACCTTTGACACTCACACTTTGGGGCAGTTTGAAACAGCCAATAAGCCTAATGTGCATGTCTTTTGACTGGTGGAGGAAACTGGAGTACCCAGAGGAAACCCACACAAGCACAGGGCTTACATGCAAACTCTACACAGGAACAGCTTTGCCAAGCCCGGGACTTGAACCCAGGTTCTTCTTGCTGTGAGGTGAACGTGCTAACTGCTATGCTATAATGACACCATATAAAATGAAAATATATAATATATCTCTTAAAAAAAAAAAAATCAAGCTTACTAGTATTAAGCTAATCCAGAGACCTGAAGGTATCACTGAGAGAACAGGCCAAAAAGATCAAGGACAAATGTGAGAGAGGAAGGCTGATGTATCATTACCAATCATGCTAACATTTCCGTCTGTAGCTACAGGCTGAACAATCATAACACTGTTCTAAATTGTGGTGTTCGGTGTCTTACTGAGCTGCAGGGAATTAAAATGGAGGGTCTATGACTTTAAAAGAATTTGGATCTGGTTTCATTGTGAATTATCCACAAAGTGCACAGTTTAAGTCATTTTGTTGGACTTTTAATTTAATGATTTATGTGATGTTCCAGCTATAATAATACACTGGCTGACTGACTTACAGGTCTAGGTTATAAAAGCAAGACGGGACTTTTAAACCTGTGGCCGAAAACAGGAAATTGCTGTGTTGGCTTTGCATTTGAGGTGAGTCTCGTTTGTCTGTAATGGAACAACAAATTTGGACCAGGGTTGAAAGAAATCTCTTGGTCAGCAGATTTGAAATGTTAAAACCCCGGGAGCACTATTTCACCCACATCACTCAAGATGCAAAAAGAAAAAAGAAAAGAACAGAAAAAGAACCCTGCTTTTGCACTTAGCAACACTTGCGAGGCGTACTAACAGTAAACAGAAAATTTATTGAATACTGTAATTGGGGGTGGTTTCAAAATAAAAAAGGTATTATTATAGCATGTTACCCTGGAAACCGTCCTGATTGACATCGCCGATGGAAGCCACTGCCATACCAAAACCAGAATTGCTTGGTCCTGTGAACATCAGATCTGCTTTGTTCTTGAACGAGCCGTTTTCATTCATGAACACGTACACGGCCCCGCCCTCCTCTCTCCTATGGTGAAAATAAAACGGTGCTCCAACAATCAGCTCCTTCCATCTAGGAAAGAGAACAATAAATATTTAATCATCATCGTTCCTATTTCTCAAAACTGAACAGTGTATAACATTACAGCAGACTGTTTTAAGGAATGCATAACATTAAACACTTTAAAAACACTGCAGGGATGCCCACATGGGATCAGTAGTTGGTTAGAGAATCATGAGATCTGCTCTTACCTATAATGTTATAACACAGTGCTCACAAACTATCTCAGATTACCATGGTACACCATAATTACGTGCCATAAGGTGTCTCTCACTCACTCAATTGAGTGCCAGTGGGGCTTGAACCCCCAAACGCTGGAAAACTCAGTAAGGCAGAGCCTTAACCACTACCCTGACTCCACTTACTCCTACTAGGGTCATGGGGAGATTGGAGCCATCGATGGAGACCATCACAGGGCTAAACACACACACAACCATTCACCAAAACAGGATTAAGCAGTTTGGCAAAATGACTGAGTGAGTGAGATTAGCATTAAGCTACTTTAACCAATGTAATGCATTTTTTTGCACTGAATATTTTTTAAATGTCAAATGTCTACATTTGTACACAGGAAGCCAAAAGAATGTGTTATTAAAATGCTATAACTTCCTGGTTCATCTGGATGCAAAAACCGGTTAACATCCTGCCCCATTTCTGCAAAAATTCAAGATAGCTCTGTACCAAAATGCCACATAATGCACCCAAGGCAATATTCGAATAACGGAAATTTCCAGAAATAGCTGAGGGAGTCCCAATAGTCCTTTGGAAATGTCATCCAGGAAGTGACCATTCTCATGATGAACCAAATTTAAAACTGTTGTCCATTTGTATGCATAAATACACAATATGAGTTTTCCATGTGAACACTAGTAGTTTGTGGGTCTTCCCTGTACTGTTGCTACAAAGTTTCTTGAAATATCTTCAAGCTGGCAGACAGCCATGATTTCAACAATGTTGATCTCACATGGCATGAACATTAACGCCAACTACAAGCCAAGCCTTCTCACCCAACATCAGTTACCAAACTCTCTATTGATCTTTTGGCTTAATGGGTACCAATCCATGTTCCAGCCATGTTCTAAAATCAAGTACAAAGCCTTCTCAGAAGGTTGGAGGCTATGATAGGAACAATGGGGGACCAAGCTTAACAAACACATGTAGGTGTCAGATGTCTATATACTGTATTTATGTCCATTGAGCGTACATATTAATTTGGTGAAGTCTTATGTTGCACACTCATGACTTTTGTCACACTGCTTCAGTCTGGTTATTCCAGGCCATCCCTGGGACACTGTTCTGATGCTCATTCCTGCCTAAACAAACCACATTTCTGTGGTAAAGGGATGCACATTAGGCTAACTGGCTGTCCCAAACTGCCCCAGGTGTGAGTGTGAGTGTAAATGGTTAGCACATCTGCCTTACAGCAAAAAGTCCTGGGTACAAATCCCGTTCTCCCCATGATAAAACTCTGTAATGAGGGGTGTCTGTATGCTTTTTATATGAATCTGTACAAAAACAGTGCCAGGGTTAAAAAGAGACTTAGCATGAAAAGCGATGACATGTGGTCTTACCCATCGTTATTGATGTCGATGATAGCGAAGCTGTTTCCAAAGTATGAGCCAACCTGCTCGCCTTGCAGTGTAAAATTAATCACCTGCAGATTTTTACGGCCATCCTTGTTCTCGATTTCCTTAATTAGGATCACTGAACCCTTACTAATGTATCTTGGTGCTCCAGCCACCACTGTGTCGGTATCTTTACTCAATATTCCTTTGTCTTTCCCCACCGAGTAACCTTAATGGCAAGAAATACAGCTTTTACATACAAACAGTTCTACAGTACACCTGCAGCATTTCCACCCTATCATTAGGAGGATGCAATTTTTTACAAAAAGGTCTTTTATGGAGCAGTGCAAATTATATTCCTCAATTCCTTAGACATGGATGGACAACTGGTTAGCAAGAGAAAATGAGAGATAGAGAGAGTGAGCCAGATCAAGTCACATACTGTTAGGATGGATAGTAAGCTGTAGAGCGTACTGGATGGATAATAGCTGAATAGATATACAGTGAATATATATAGAAAGATAGATATATGGACAGAAATTAGGATAGAACAGCTATTGTTAGCAGCTATCAGACATCACGAGCCGTAATCTGGAAGAACACAGTGAGCTTACATTAATAAGGAGTGATAGGATAAAAGCAGCCCTAGGAGTGCACTCAGACCTCACAGTACAGAAAACATTAGTCTATGACTGACACTAATAAACATTTCTTACCAATGTAGATGTTTCCATGATTTTGCATGTCATTAAGTTTGAAGATCTGAGTATCATAAATGTCATCTGGGCTTCTAAAAGCCACGTACGAATTACCTGCAGGACAAAAGGCCATAATGTAGAATGAAAGTTTTTAAATAATAATAATAATAATAATAATAATAATAAATCTAGTATCAACTTGAAGTGCATATAATTAAATTTAAATTCTAGTAATACAACCACACAACCATTTAAAAAATAAATAAATAAACATCCCTAGTCTACCTTCTCTCTATCTGTTTTTATTACACTAATCTGACAGCAGGATGACTTTCACTTCTCCTTCCCTCTGTTGCTCTCATTTCTCCCTCTGCCTTTCTCCTCTACCCCTCCATCCCCCCTTTCCTTTCTGTCCATCCGTCCTTGTTTGTCCTGGGTGTCTTTGTAAGTACACTGTGAGCTGAATATCAATCAGATGACACGAAACATTACATCACCCATCAAAGAGAAGCTAAGGAGACAATCAAACAGTCAGAAAGTAAATCTCCTCGAAAGACAATGTTTGTAAGAGCACTCAAATTTACCGAACAGAAATGTAGTGAATAATTTAGAAGTGCCAGTGCTGATGGAATTCAGACTGTTTTTATGCAATACATTTGGTCTGAAACTGAAAGTACTACAGCAGTGTGTTGGTATCGATGTCTAAACTTTAAAAGGGCATTTCTAATCATTTATTCGTTCATTTTCCAATCCGATTGATAAATGATCCTTATTACGGTCATGGGGGGGCTGGCGCCCATCTCCCTGAACAGCTCACCAGACCACTGGAGGGCTAACACACGTACAACCATTCACACTCACACCTAGGGGCAATTTGGAACAGCCAATTAGTCTACCGTGCATGTTTGTGGACTGTGAGAGGAAACTGGAGTACCTGGGGGAAACCCACGCAAGCACAGGGAGAACATGCACACAGAAAACTCCACACAGAAATGGCCCGAGCCCGGGAATCAACCTGGGACCCTCTTGCTATGAGGCGGACGTGCTAACCACTGCTCCACCATGCTGTCCGCATTTCTAGTCACTGTTAAATTTGTATACACTATACGGGAGTGGCACAATCTGGTTGGTCCAAGTGAATAATGCTTGAATCAAAGTAATATAAAAATATAATAAAATAACTATAAAATTTTAATTTAATGTGTTTTTTTGTGCTGATGTACCTGTGCAGTATATTCTAAAACAATTATGCACATCAGTCTCATTCAGAAACATCCACCAAAACATTCTCACCAATCCTAATCAGAATCACAGAATCACAGTCAACTCTCTTACTGTCCCTATCCACCCCCTATACATGATATATAAAATCATTTTCCTAAATGCTTTTATATACAACTTGTTTGTCTGTTTGTCTGTGCGCGTATGTGTGACCTTGCCAGTTGTAACAGCCCGGAGCTCCAGCGATCACCTCATTTTCTGTCATGGTGGCAGATATGCCCATATTGCACATTCCCTCCTCAAGTTGGTCTCCATTAGGACTGCACACCTCCTGCCGGGACTGCCACTGTCCATCATCTGCTTCATTGTAGCTCAAGTCGTTCCCTCGGATATAACACTTCCCGATCATTCGCAGATTTGCGCCATTGTCCCTGCTTCTGCTGTAGCGATGACCACAGGCCTAAACAAGATTTAAAATGCCTCACAACCATGTCTGCAGGTAGGGTTTGTCTACAGTGCCTTCACAACAGCTAGCAATAGACTGGAGTCCCTCCTTATGCCCAGTGATCCTGGGATAACTTCTGAATACAACTGCTTAATCTTATTACGGTTAAAAGGAGGCTGGAGCCCATCTCAGCTGACTCTGGGTGAAGGCAGGGTACAACCTAAACAGCTTGCAAGACCATTGTAAGGCCAACACACACATAACCATTCACATTCACATCCACAACAAGGGTCAATCTGGAACAGCCAATTAGCCTATTGTGCATGTCTTTGGACTGTGGGAGGAAAACCGGAGTACCCGTAGGAAGCCCATGCAACAACATGTAAACACCGCACAAAAATGCCCTCACCAAACCAGGGATGAACCCAAGACCTTCTTGCTGTCAGGTGGACGTGCAAACCACTTTTTTTATCACCAAATTGCAATATTATTGGCTTATTATTAAAATATTGGTTTGATCGCAGACGTACTAACCACTACTCCACCATCACGCCAGTGATTAAATCAAAGTAACTATATACAATATTGCAGTAAGCTTGGCTACTGTGATATAACAGAAATCTAATGGTAAACAGACACAAACACAAGCACAAATCTTTAAAGGGATTGTAATACTCACCATCACTCTGCCTTTCTGTGAACTTTGACTGACGACTGACACTCCGAGCCACATCCCCTCTATAATGTCCTCTTTATCCACAATGTCTACACACACACACACACACACACACAGGCGCACAATATTATTCTGTCCATTTTTATTTTTAAAAAGTACAACAAAGCACCTCATGAAAAATACAGTATTACTATCTAAATGAAAGCATTTCATCGTGTATGCTAGCTATCTTAACAGTACTGACTGGCTATCTGTATATTACCAATCTAATGCCAAAGGGTTATTATGGTAACTGTTTTGAGTGAACCAACATCAGTCTAACAGTGCTTGGAGAAATTGTTAGTACCTGACTATTTTTGATACAAATGACTTAAATTACTACGCTAACCAAAATGATCCAATTAATAATTAGGAAGTGCTGGCTGTTTATCAGGTTTACTTTGTCAGTTATTAAATAAATAATAAAACTATATATATATTTGAAATTACATATTTGTAGGTACAATGGCAAAGGTATGTAACAGCCAAGAATACATCATTACCAGTTAATGGTGGGGACCATGTCTGTGTTCCCCGCAACCCTAACCCTAATATTCCATAAATTGATACTTTAATGAATATGTTTGATTTTGTTTCATCATACTTCTTTTACAATATGGATATAATCGTTGTAGCTTACTTCTACAAAGTACACCATACAATGGAAAATCCATTAAATTAGTAAGGACTGGGGAACATCAGGACTGGGGAACATGGGGTATGGGGAACATGGGATATGGGGAACATCAGGACTGGGAAACATCAGGTCTGGGGAACATTGGGACTCGGGAACATTGGGACTGGGGAACATCGGGACTGGGGAACATCGGGACTGGGGAACATGACTGTTGGTTCGTTAATGGTGATGGTTTGTCTGAACACCAGCTAATATCAACACCAGCTTTATATCAAATAATGAGTTTTATAACTAATAAACACCACAGGCCACACCGCCAAGTCCACTAAAGCTTGGATGGACAAGAACGGCATCAATCTCCTGTTCTGGATGGAGTCGATATTTGAACCCAGTAGGAACATCTGGGCATACATCCAACATAAAGTAGTTGGACAAAAGTTTAGTAACACCACTAAATTTTGGGAGGCTGCCAAGTATGAGTGGACAAATTTGGACATTTCCAGATTCAAGAAACATTCAGCGAGTCGTTTGTGAAAATCTAAAGGAAATGCAATTCCATAGTGACTATTTAATAGACTTTGCATACTTATTCAATATATTTATATGTTATAGTTAATAAATAATAAAATTTTGGAAAATACAGACATGGCTAATTTTTTTGCCCAGGAGTGTGTATGTATATTATGATTATTATAGATATATTTGATGTCTGCTTATTGTTTTATTTATCATTTGGATTTTTGTAACACTTTGTCAAAACAAAAAAGTTAATTTTGTCATTTTCAGTAAAATAACTGATGCTAATATATATTCAATCTGCTTTTCTTTACTACAGCTTGAAAGTAAACAAATTGTGATTAATATTTTAAATCTAAAAGGAGTGAACATGCATGATGATTTAGGTGTGCCTCCATTACCTGAGCTGATTAGGTTCATTCGTAGGCAGTCTTTAGGGTCTGTAGTAATTGGACAAGCGTACATGTCTCCTGTCTGATTAGCACCCAAATTAGGCTCTGCCTTCTCCTGTGGTGCACCAACCAACAGTCTATAAAAGATTAAAAAAAAATAATATTAAAAATAGACCCATTAAATTCCGCTTTAGATTTTTCTCAGTAGATTTAAACTAATGTAATGAAAGTCTAGGGCAATAAAATCAAATCTGCTAAACTAGTAAAATAATACTGATATCAGTTATTAGTTAACAATTCTGATTGTTACTGTGTAAGATAATTTTCGCTAAATAACTCTTTCGGAAAACCACAGTCTCAAAATGAGGATATGGGACCTTTTTCCTATATATAGACAGGTCCGTAGCTAACTCTATGGATGGTGTGGGTCATTTATTTTTATTTTATTTTATGGGCGATTTTAAGTGAGGACATGAAACCATAGATAGTCTTATGTCATGCCTGGTGGGGTTAAAAAAATGCATTTGTACCATCAAATACTTTCAAGCCAAATGTTGTTCCGTTTCAGGGAATCACTCTTCAAGAAAAGGTAGAAAAATCAGAATTAAAAAAAAAACTTGGACTACGCTTTAGCTTAACAAGTCATGACCAGTCATGATGTTTCTCCTGCAGTGACGTTTCATGGCAGGATGTGAACTGATATCCTAAGAGTAGATTAGCCAATCAGAGCATTACTAATATTAATTACTAATATCTAGTGACTTAGGACAGAATAATAGATAATTTCTCAATACAAGCCAGTTGTTTGCTTTTTTCGCCTCACTGCTCCTTTCTCTTTTTTTTATCCGATGAAATGAATGAATAGACTTTAGAATCAAAGTGCACTGACTTCGCCATTCTTTATCAGAAAGACACCAATCTTCATTTCAACAATCACCCTACATATACATCAACCGCCCTAAGTCGTACCCCTGGTCCCAGGCTACGGCATGAAAATCAAATTTGTCCTGAACTGGAGTTGGAATTGACGCATGATGTGCTTTACCGCATGTGCACTTCTGACTGTGCTTGTGCATGTGCAGACATAACCCACCCGTGAGCACACACCATTCCCTCATACACACACCCACACCACTCCATCACACCCACTCCACTCTTTCAGATTCCTCAGGCTAAAGATTCCACTGAATTCATGGAATGAATTGGTTTATGTGCTCAAGCTTAGATGTTTCATTAGCCATAGGCTTCACATACTTCAAGACTGAACCTTAACCATCTTTCTGATTAGTGACTGATCCGGTTCAATGTTGTTAAGCTATAACTTGTAAAATCCGAACAGAGTTTTAGATTTGTTCCACAGTTAGCCAGCTAACACTAGCTTAAACACGTTTAGAAGGATAAGCTACACTTCTGAAGCATCATTCTGTTTTGCGTGACCGCTGGTAATGTGTTTGCTAAGAATTCTGTCTGTGTGTGATTCAGTCTGATTCATATTAACTGTAGTGAGAGACAAGATACTTCAAGTTTCACCCCATCATCAGTTTGAGTCAGTGGGTGTGTGTCTGAACTCATGCCTCTTGCCCTTATAGGATTATTCATGGCAAGTTTAGATTGCACATTTTTCTTGGTATTCAATTTAGTACATAGGCTATCAAACAAACTGGACAAGTGTCCTATGTTCCGAGAAATGTTATGATGTTTTTGTTGTCGAATGTCAAGAAGTAAGACCAAAGTATGATGTGTATTCAAGGAAGCCATCATCATCATCATCTGCACCATCATTTCTCTCTTGACCTTACGCGGCCCTATGGCGCCTCTATTCTGGGAATCGTAGCTCAAACAGATGCATAAGTTCTGTTTTTCTCATCAAACCAATAACTGATGAGACAAAAATCTAACTAAAGTAAGCACAACAATTAGACTTGAGGGGAAAAATTGATTCAGTTGTGTATCGTGTTTATTTTTAAGTTATATTTTCAAATTCCACATGAAGAATCATTGTCAATCCTTTATAGTTCTACAGGTGGCACACTCTAAACTATTCACACTTTGGCAGGCAGCTCGGCATCCGGCAGAGTTGGGGGTGAAATATTTGTTAACTTTGTGAAAAAAAAAAACAATTAACATCCTGGTTTTAAAATTGAAACAATAAAAACTGTAATATCGAATCAGGATATTTATACAATAGTGATACTAACAGAATCATACTGGCACCTACATATCATGATAATATTGTATTTTATCCTACTGGGGTTGCAGGAAGGCTGGGCCCTATCTCAGCTGACTCTGGGTGAAGGCGAGGTTCTCCCTGAACAGCTTGCCAGAACATTGCTGTGTCGGTCTGTCTGGCCTTTCTGTCTCCTTAGTATCACTCTGACCTGTACTTGGCATTATATTCCATGCTGATTGATATTCAGCTCGCATTGTGATTACGTTGAGCTGATAAAAACACAGAGGACAAACACAGACGGAGGAGCGGACCATGACGAAGGAGAAGTAAAAGTCATCCTTCTTTCTGTCTGCTGTTGGGTTTGAGGTCTAATAGAATTCGGAGCACGCTGTCTTTAATGTGTTCGGCTTCTGTCTGAAAAAATGCAAATGACCAACAACAAATTCTCCCTCCATCGCTAATTAACTCTATCTGTCACATCCATGCCCACGTCTACTCCTGACAAGGCTCTTTTTTCTTCTTCTCAGAAATCCACCTACTGACTACCCTCACCACGACTGGAGTGGAAGATCAGCGTAAAGCTAATTCTGTGCATGTGTTGAACTGAAAGAATTGATGTGTAGAACTATGCTGTTGGACCTGTTGGTAGCCCAGTTCGCTTGATTGGAATGGAGATACAGTGTGGCTTGGAAGGGGCACACACACAAAAAAAAAACTTGTGGACCACCTCTTTTCCAAATTCATACCACCCTGGGTTCAAACAAGTTCAAGCAAGAGCCTTATTTCATAGTGACAGAGGACTTCAACTTTTCCAGGAAGGCTGGCAGTCTTGATGAGACTCACAAAGTTAACACTAAATAAGGCTTCAAATATTCATACCAGAAAACAACACATGCATCAATATGGAAAATCTTCTACGCTCTGAACACATGCTTCAAAGCTCCTGTATTCTGCAATCCATCCATTCATCCATCCATTAGCTAAAGCAGTTATCCATAAAAGTCATGGAGGACTGATTCCATGTAGGTCTGAGTGCTGATTTGTGCATTGTTCTGAGATTACTTACAACATGTTTAATTTTCACACAATTCATTCAGTCTGCCTTCCATGTTGATGGAGGCTCCCTAGGTAGACCGGCTGAGGTCTGATCTACTGAGAAGAAAACACTGAAAAGGCATTGTGGATAAGGGGGATCTATTATTAGTGGAAGACTGATGGTTAACAATTCATCAAAACTAATGAGCATCAGTGTATTAGGGCCCAGCAACTTTTGAAATGATGTATGTTGTAGTTATTTTAGGCATCACTGTGGGACAGCGGTAGGTTTAGCCACTTTGCAGCTCCAGATTTAATTCTGAACTTAGGTTTTACAATTTTGTCATGGGTCTACCTAGGTTCCCTCTGTGTTGTCAGGTTTCCTCCCAGGTATGACTGAGTGTGTATGTGTGATGGGAGGATGACATTTATTATGGCCACAAGGACTTAACTATGGTAAAGTAACAACGGAAGTGTTGGCTGCCGTATCAGAATGTATCAAAATACCTTCATCATCCTAAATCTTCACTGTGACCGTTCCATTCAGGTGGTCTGCTCAAAAATATGAGAGTTGAACTGTAAATGTTCATACTAGTGTTGTGTATGTACTTTATATGTTACGTGTGTTTGGATGTACACAAGTGCTCTTCACTAGAAGTCTCGGAACATAATAGAAGCCCCGCCGTTTCAGTGAACATCGCTAAAGGCAGAGAGAGAAAGCAGACGCACAAAAGAATGAGTTTAAGCAGATTAACCACAGTCATGTTCAGGCAGGTGAAGAGGAATAAAACACAGCACACACTGATTTGAGAAGATAACTCATATACATAACCCTCTGTGCTAATGATGATACAGAGAGTTGTGCTATGAACACACACACAGACACAGACTCACAATGTTCAGCTGCTTTGTACCCAAGTGATGGTGACGTCTTGAGTCTGATTGGACAGGAGGTGATAATAAATTTTCTATAACTGCTGCTCTAACAGTAGTTTCACAGGTATTTATAAATGTACTAGCCCTAAAGCTTTATTGTTTCTATAGTAATAACTCATTCACAATGACTTGTATGGAGGAATAAAATTGTGTCGCTCTTTTCATAGACTTATCATATTAAATTAAAGAGATGTACTTATGTGTCCCAGAGTTATTAAAGGTATAAAATTTTCATAATTTTTTTACATTTCAGTTCTGTTTTAGTTAGATTTACCACTGCACAAATGGTTTTATTTATATTTTAAGAATTGGCTGGCTTTAGTTTAGTTTTTATTCACTGCACATTGCACATACACAGCCTTCTGAAACTAGTACTCCATGGTCTTATCTTCAGCATGGTATAGCAACCACAGTGCAATTCCAGGATGGATGGGTGGTGGTGGTAGTGGTGGTGGTCGTGGTGGTGGTAGGTGGTGGTAGGCGGTGGGGGGGGGGGGGGGGGGGGGGGGGGGGGG
>JAOUQZ010063975.1:0-19662 GCA_028564935.1 Neosilurus hyrtlii
TGTGTGTGTGTGTGTGTGTGTGTGTGTGTGTGTGTGTGTGTGTGTGTGTGTGTGTGTGTGTGTGTGTGTTTGTATACGATCATCTCCATCTCACGCTAAACTTCTTTGAAGCCAGATGGCGTCCATTTTGGCGAGACCACCTTTATGTAGGACCTCAGTATGGAATGTTGTGATTGGAAGCCAACATGTCTTGAACACTCTTGTGTTTTAGATTCAAAAAACAGCTCTGAATATTTGAAATTTTCCAAAAAATGGTTTTGAACAAAATGTACAACTCAAATGTAATTATTTCCATTTCACCATTTTTACATTTTATTTTCATGCCTATTATGTAGATGTAATGGATAAAGTATTGCCACCATGATCTGGCTTTAAATTTTGCCATATAAACAATACAAGGTGTGTCTGTCAGGGATGAATAATTGTGGTTTTGTGAACATTTAATCGCTGATTTGAGCCTGTTGTTCTGACTGAGATGTCTCTACCTTGTTCGGTATGAGTGTTATTTTATAATAACTCTGAGAACTTGGTGGCTGAGTGGCTGGCATGTCTGCCTCACAGCAAGAAGGTCCTGGGCTTGAGACCTGGGCTCAGCGAGAGTGCTTTCATGTGAAGCTTGCATGTTTTCCCTGTTCTTCTGTGGGTTTTCTCCAAAACTGCTCCTTTAAGCTGCTCAGCAAATGGATCGATGGATATCTGAAAACTTCAGGAATCTCCTTCACCTTTTCCATGACTGCTTGTCATGTGAAATCATTTCAACCAGTTGAAGCAATCAAGCTTTTATAACAAAGCCAGAACATTTGTATTAAACTGTATATTGTAATACAAATAATGTGGTGCAATGAAAATATGAATAACAAGAAGTCCGAGTAGGAAGAAAGTTTTATTTTGAATATCTCCTGTTAGTCTGCTGAGAGGTCAACTCTGTGGTTCTGCACAAGTTCATACACACATTAACAACCTGGCCTCAGTTTAATCATTCTGTTCATAAAAATGATTTAACACAAACACTGAACCAATAACATCACTTACATACATTTCTGATGTATTAACACCAAACAGTTCATGTGAGTTACCTCCGCCAAGGAGCTTATATTTTACCCGTGGTTTGTTTGTTAGCAGGATTACACACAAATTTGTGTGTGGATTTTCACAAAATTTCCACCAGAGGTGGAGCTTTGGACCAAAAAGACTCCTTTAGATTTTGGAGATGAAATGGATTAAATTCTGGATTCAGGAATTTTTAAAGGATTCTTTAACATTGTGAAATAGGACAATTCTTGACATCTTGATCCATATGGGGGTAGTGCTGGAATTGGCAGAGGTTTGCGCTCTCTGAGTGCTCTTGTGTTAATTTATAAAATGTGAAGTGTAATATATGAGTATAAACAAAAATATATTAAAAAAAGAAACAATTTCACTGACGTACACAAAAATAAAACAGAGTCAAGGCTTCCTCATTTAAAAAAAAGACTCTTGGCTGATACAGTTTATGATTGATTTTTAATATTCATATCATAAGAAAATCTGCAAATTTGATGATTTTTTTAAGCACAGAAACAAGAGTAAACATTTCAGCCTACTGACCTCAAAAGTTTAAATACTGTGGGATTTACTGAGAAATAGAAGATTTTAAAAAACGACTAAAACAAAACGAGCATGGCTCCAGATACACGCTCTGTGAAATGTCTGTGTTCTTTAATAGCTAAGAACCAGCTCAGAGTAGAGCAGGGGGTCGGGATGTGATGTAACAGGATGAGACAAGAGGTCAAGGTTCAATTTCCTCAGGCACGATGGTGAGGATGATGTCCTCGTTTCCTCGCCGAACCACCATGCGGAGCGTGTTGTCCTTTTTGATGGTGGTGCTGACGTCGCTGGCTGACGTGATTCGCTGTCCGTTAATGCTGATGATGACATCGTTTTCTTGCAGACCTCCGCTACCGGACCACAAATTAATCAGTTAGCAATATACTTTAGGTTTTGCAAAAATATAATAGTTTAGCCAGTGTAACTTATACAGAGTATTTTAATTTAGACCAGTTTAGCTGACATATTATCTGTACAGATTTGATGGGCACTTCTTCCCTACCATATAGTCAAGGTGCTCCCACAAGAGCTTAATCAGGTTGAGATCCGGTGACTGCACTGGCCACTTCATTGTTGATAGAATACCAGCAGACTACCTCATCTCTAAACAGTTCTTGCATAATTTTGTTTTGGAGCATGGTTCTATTGTAGGAGAAAATTGGCTCCAATCAAGCATCGTGAACAGGGTATGGCATGGCGTTGCAAAATGGGGTGATAGCCTTCCTTGTTCAAGATCCCTTTTTTCCTGTACAAATTTTAACTTGACCACCAAAGCACCCCCAGACCATTACATTTCTCCCCTCTGTGTAAAACAGATTCAGATATCTCAAGCACACACTATAGTTTCTTGGCAGTTTCTGATATGGAATGGACTTCATTTTCCAAAACAAATATAGATTTATGAATTTAAAAAAAAAGTTTTTTTTTCTATTTGTTTCTACAATCAAAACCACAAATGCTGATTCTCCAGATAATTAAGTAGCCCAAAGAAGGTCATTTTTATTGCTTGTTTAATCAAGGCAACAGTTTTCACTGGCATAGTTTGTACTTTAGACAGTTTGTACTGGCATAATTGCAGAAGGGTTTTATAATTATTAATTATGCTTTTAACATGACAAACCTGGACAAGCGAACACAATGTGTGGTTGGGACACAAGTATGAAAATTGGCCACTGTACACCTATGTAGATATTCCATTAAAAATCCACTTATAATAGCCACATACAACATTTACAGTGTCTAGCCTGTCTTTATGATCTAATTTTTTGAAATTAAAAAAGTGCTTTTCTTTCAAAAACAAGGAAATATTTAAGTTATCCCAAACTTTTTACCGGTAGTGAACCTAATAGCATTATTCATACAGTTTGACTATTATTATTTACTGTATGTACTTAGCAACAACTAAATGCAACACAGCTGGTAATATCACAAACTTTGTACATTTAAAAATGAAATAATAGACAATCATTTACAACCCGAGTCTTATTAATGAACTGAGTCAAATAATTTGACTCATTGAAAAGACTCAGAATTCCCATAACTAAGAGATATGCCTGCTGAGATTTACACATGATTAACATCCAACATCCTCGTCTCTTTCTTCCTTCCTTTTATTCTTTCTTTTCTCCAACAGCATTACATTCGGGGTTTTTGAAGTCTGACAGTATTTTCATTTACAGTCATGTCACTAACCGCATGAGGAGACGGTTTCCCTCAGTGTGCAATAACTTCAGAGTTAAACAGGAAGTGGCATCACACACACACCCTACTGTTTTCCACTCCAGTGTGTCATTCCCATGTACCATATGACCTCATTAGGCAGGCGAGCCAAGCCTGTGCACAATGACACGACTTAACTAGGCTTTTAATTCTGCTGATGTGCTTCGCCTGAGAAAAGGCCATCATCACCGTGGTCCAACTGAACTAACTTTTCTTCTACTTTCGCATTAGCATGCAACAAAGTGACAGATGAACACGACATGGATGCCCAATCTCACCCACAAGCACTACTGAGTTCAGATTCTTCTACGTTCTGTGCAAATTGGATTTAAAATGGTGAAGCAACTCATACAAACATCCAGATCAAAAGATTTCTCAGAACTCTAAGGCATGTGTCGCCAACATTTCTCCAGTTTCTCACTCATGACTGCAGAAAATTTTCAGATATTCTCAAAGGAGACCGATGGACAATTTTATATATAAATATAGCGGCATGGTGGCTCTGTTGCCTCACAGTGAGAAGCTTCTGGGTTCCAATTTCAGCGAGTCTGAGGAGTTTGCATGCTCTTTCCATGCTTGTGTGGGTTTCCTCTGGGTACTCTGGTTTCCTCCCACAAAGACATGCACATTATGTCAACTGGCTACTCTGAATTGTCCATATCGGTGAATGTTATCCAAAGTCAGCTGAGATTGGCCCCAGCTTCCCTGAACCCCAAAGGATAAGAAATACAGATAGACTTTATCAGTACATGCTGATGTAGGGAGGTGAAAATGTTTACATGTTAAAATATGTTAGGAAAGTCACCAGATTTATGTGCTATGTATCCGTGTATGTTTGCACATCTGTATCTCATCTTTTATTTTTGAAAGTAATTTAGACAATCTCATGTCCGCGTTTGTATATGCACACTTGTGGAAAGTGTTTAGTAAAATGTTACTCACGTTTCTGCGGGAGTCTTGGGAATGACCTCGATGACGTACGCTCCTGAGGTGACATCTGGGAAATCAGTTATCCTTCCTTTCAACTCCTTAGCAAGACTACAACAGAATCAAGATTTCTATAATTTAATATTCTTAGTTACTTTATGTTTTTGGAAGTGCATAATATATCAAGTTAAAAGATGTAGGCATGAAAAGCTTTTTGATTTATAATATCCAGTGAAGTTGCATGTAATTTTAGAAGTTGTTTAAAGCTAGCATTAGTGTCAGCTTTAATATGGCATAGTAAATCACAACAGCAATCAAGGTTGAGTTTGTTCATTAACAAAGAACATGAATATGTAAGATAATAATAGAACACTTTTGGGGTTGGCTGGTACAAGATCAACAATCCTGTAACTATGGAGTTAGACTGCTTTCAAAAATACCAGCACATATTAGCTTATTATTTCTTCATTATAAAAATATCTGTTCAATAGAATGTTGTAACCCGTCAGCCAGGACATCTCAAGTGCACAGAGGACAAAAATGGGAGTTTTCTACCCGTTTTCTACAAGTTTAGGTCATAGGGAGTGCCTATGCAACATTTCAGAAAGCTATCATGCATATGAGCTGAGCAATCGCCTAGTCAAACTTTATATGTTCAAGCCAAGGTCACATATACAAATTAGCTACAGGATATCATGTTGTTAGATGCAGGATAAAATCAGTGTCATCTCAGGAGAGTTCTGGAGGTTCCACTTACGTTGCAGTGAGGCTCATCATTCTTACGCCAATATACTTCTTTTTCGTCGCGTTTTTTCCTGTTAAAAAAAATGGATACATAAGAAATTTGGGTTTCATGTAAAATGCGTTTGTGAATCAAATCTAATGTTAATACTAGTCTACGACTAGTATTTCTACTTTTACTAGCAGGCAAAACAAAGAGAAAGGATCCTAGATCAGAAGATTTGATCTTTCATAGCTTGTCCTTGTCTCGAACCTTTAGCCTGTCGGTTATGTGATTCAGTAAGGAACTGGCGGATCTTGTCAGAAGGAATGGCGAAGGAGATCCCGGCAGTCACCTTCAGAGTATTGATTCCTATGACCTCTCCATCCTACACACACACACACACACAAACACACACACACACACACACACACACACACACAAATCATAAACACATACACCATCACCACACGCCAACTCATCTCATTTGTTCTTCCACAATGACTGTTTTTACATTAATGTTTTTTTAGTGATAAGCTGCTTTTCTGTTGTGCCTCTCAGTTTTATTTGGTGTATTTCTAATCACCATACCACACAGTGTTCTCCGATTACTTTAACAAAACAAGTGTATTTCCTGTAATATGCAGATCTAACCCCTCAATTCTTCATGACACATCAGGTGGTTAACCAAGTGGGTCTTCATCTCTAATTATGTGGCTGGGCTTAAGAACAGACACATATTACAATTCACCGAGAAAAATGGGGCTCTTTATTTTTCTTCTTTTCCTTTTTCTGCTTTTTATTATTCTTTTTCCGTCACACTTAATGTGGCCGAAATG
This sequence comes from Neosilurus hyrtlii, assembly GCA_028564935.1. Lineage (NCBI taxonomy): Eukaryota > Metazoa > Chordata > Actinopteri > Siluriformes > Plotosidae > Neosilurus > Neosilurus hyrtlii. The sequence goes on from JAOUQZ010063975.1 coordinate 5,794, forward strand.
GCAAAGTGCATCCACGCAATGTACATATCAAAATGTATGTCTCGGCGGTGTGAAATGTTCTATTAATTTTATTAGCATTTCAAGTTACCTTGGCAACAAGATTAGCCAAAAACCACGGCAAAAAATCCCATTGAAATGAATGGGGAGAGGTCGACAAACAGTCATGAAACTCACCTCACTTAGATGTCTTGCCTAGAAGCCATACGTTCACGTAAAAACTTGGCCGTACTTTTAAAACATAGACACTGAAGTCATATTTTGACGGTCAAAACGGCTTTTTGCTACCTTTTATGTTTTTCTCTTAATCTTTGATCAAGTGTCATAAGGATTTCTGAGTTTGGGTATTCATAATGGGTGTCTTTTGCATGGAATGTTCTGGGCTAGAGTGCATGATGTCATCTTAGAGTACTACTCCCATAATTTTCACTCTACACCAAGAAATTTTACATCAAAATGTGTAGAAGTAAAATGGCGAGCCTCTGACAGACAGCTGTACCGTGAATCCCTCAACAGAACTCGTTTAAAAAATAAAATCATTTAAAATCACTGTGTTCACCAAATTCTTAGCTGTCAACCTCATTGCGATGGGAAATTCACTTTTTAAATTAGAAGACAGAAAGCAAGACGTGTGCTTAAGACATTACTTCAGTTTAAAAGGCAGTTTAAAACGGTCAGTAACTGCCAGTTCAAATTCTCTGCACGTGCAGGTCATGCACACGCATAAGTGCACTCACAAACACACACGCTACCCCCTCCTATACCTGTAAAACAGTTAATGCCCGATACTGCAGGAAAGTCAGAGACCTTGTTTTTTTTTTTTACACAGAATAATAACAGTGTATTCCTCTTTCTTCTGACAAATCAACACTACTCATCAACATTTCTCTCTCTCTCTCTTTCTCTTTGTAACAGTTAACCCTCTCTCCCACACTGAGCTAAATAAAAAAAACCCTCATTTCTCTCATTAGATGTGAAATATTGATGACTAAATCAGTTAAGTAACAGTTTTTCATCAAACGAGTAATTAGGATTAATGAAGAGGTAGAATATTGAAATTAAAGTTTTATGTGTTGATTGTTCACATTATCTTTTTCTTATTATAATATTTAAAACTGAATCTTTGTCTTATTATTCACATCTTCTTCTTTCCTTTTTCCTCTTTCTCTTAGTATATTTATAATTCAAAGCCTTGCTTTTCTTTCTTGATATTCACTTAATTCTCTTCTTCTTAATATTGTTATTATTATTATTATTCTGAATAATAATATTTCTTTTCACTAATATATTGTTAAAGTTGTATTTAATGCCATACTACACTCCTGTTGTTTTTGTTGGTACAGTTGTGTTAAGTGGATGTTGTCTGTTATAAATTCTAAATGTCTGTGATACGGCTCACCTGGATTGGTTACTCAGCGTGGTGTGTTTTTTTTATCATTTGAATGTAGAAATGCTTTGGGCCTATATATCTTGATATAATAAAATGTACTAATGTTATTATGCATGTTGTTTCAAGAGAAATAAGATTTTTCTACCCACTGCCCAGTATCTTGCCAAAACCTTTCTCTGTTCTTTGTATTAATACTTTATTGGTTTTAACACTCAACTAAAAAATTTTAATTCCTTTGTTCCGTCTCACAACCTGCTATAGTGGACCAATCACCTTTGTAGGTATCTGCTCTCCTCCCCTTATTTGGGATTGCCCTCATTCCAAATTAATTGAACAGCTCTGTTATAGAGCTTGGCTTAAACCCCACAATAATGGTTACTGTTAGAGCATATATGCTTTGATTTGTCACCACCTGTTTTGCCACAAGTACTTAGAAACCTGTGTAAAACTGTGAGGAATTTTTTGTGTTCTACAGTTCAGCACGCCAGTTTTCACGTATTTTCTGGCAGCAGCTGCAGCCACATCTGAACATTTCTTCAGGAATTTTTCTAGTTTACTTACTAGAAGCCTTTTCTAGCACACATTGGTTGGGAACATTGCTTCACCACTTCTGCATTCCAAATGGGTTTGGCCACTTGGACTGAGTTGCAAACTGAGGATTCGACCAAGTAGTCCAGGAAACATCCATGAATGCAAGACCCTGCAGTACTTTTTTAGGTTTTTGGTGGTAAATGATGTGCATCTGATTCCCAAATCACTAACCATATTTCTGTTAGACCCATCTATACTACTAATATATATATATATATATATGTACTGACCGACATGGAAATCATGAAAGAATAAAATGTTGGCTTACCAGGTTCACCAGGGGTCCTCCTGAATTTCCATACTGTTGGAAAAAAAAAACGTGTATTTTTATAAAGTAAAATGTATAACAGTACTAGATAAGCTAACAAATCATCCCACTGTCCCCTATAATATTATAGTGTAATTTCAAAACATTTCTAAACAGTCGCATATGACGTTTACATTCATAATTGGTGTAACACAAGTAACCCAGTGCATGATTTGTTCACTAAAATAGTAAAATTTGAGCTTACATTGATGATAGCGTCAGTCTGTATGTACTCCATGTCTGAGTCACGGAGGCCAAGCTCTTTCCCACCACGCTGGGTAGTGCTAACGATTCCCGTTGTCACAGTGTTCTGGAGGGAGAAGGGACTGCCGATGGCGACCACAAACTCGCCAGGCCTCAGATTCGCGGAGCTTCCCAGAAGTAGCACTGGAAGCTTCGTCTGCAACACAAAACAGCAAAATTGTATTATTATTATTTTACTTTTTATAATTGTTTTTTTTTTTTTTTTTTTTTTTTTAACCAACACTAGGCTAAGATTCCAATGTTCACTAGTCAAAGTTTTCATGCAAACCTTACATTAAGTGTGAATTCAGGGTAATATTTACTGCATTATCAGAAATAGGCATTGCAAATAATATGGAGAAAAGTATGAAGTATGACCAAACTTCTCCGATAATAACCAAAAACAAAATGTTTCCATGGACTGACATGAGCACACAATAAAGAGCCAATCAAACACTCTGTATTACTTTGAGACATATTTTGTCGTCAGTATGTTTAAAAAATGTTGTTTTATCTTTCATTATCAGTTCATTCTGGCTGACTACAAATGTTTCCTGATAAAACCACCCCAGCTCACAGGCTTAGTATCTCTTATTCACGTGTTTTACATCTCGTTTTGGTTCTGTTTACAATAACGATAACCACATGACCAGAGGAACAGTTTTGCACATGTGCTAACTTGGTGTGCAACACTGATTTATAGAAACTGGAAACGTCAGAGGTGAAGTGTTCTGTGCTCTTGCTTGCCTCAAGATGGAAATGTTTACTTATATCATTGTGCCCAGGGATGCAGGGATCATTGAGACTCAAATACAGGAGTAAGCAAATGGTTTCAGAAAGACACTGATGGTACTTAAGGTGAGCCTTTAATTTAAAAGTCCAATCGTTCTTACATTACAGATCATACCCCATACTGACTACTAACTATAGATTTTTAGCACAGTAACAGACCCAGATATGCCTCATGTCCTCCTCCTGAAATACAGAGACTGTTTCCGGGAATACTGCCCAAAACTGCCACTGAATCTTTTACCCCCAGCAACCTACAATCATGTTATTTCATTCCCAAAGGCAATATTCCACACCAACTTCAGAGTTTTCTAAATGTAGCCATCAAATTACATGCAATTTCCAACGTGATACAATATATCAGCTTATCCAGAACCTGAATTTGATGCCACATTTATTTCTTCAACAGTGTGATGACAATGACGCTGCAATTTTATTGTTACTTCTAACCTTTAGCTGTATTTTGTGGGAGAGCTAATTTAAGGCCATGCTTTGCTTGTGGTGGTGTTAAATGACTGTCTTTTTGCAACTAAGCATAACTATACACCAGTCTACACTCCAAATCAATAAAAAAGGAGAGAACATAGCATCAGGACTCCACTTTAACCCTTTCTAACAAAATCCTTTTTGTTCTTGGTTATTCTGAAACAATATTTATGTAGCAGTGTTCAGCTGAGGTCATCAAGTTCCCCATCCCTCTTGAACCATTTCTAGATCTTCATCTTCATGGTCCAGACATCCCTCTCCCCAAAGCCACTTCCTCCAGCTCTTCTGGGGAGGCGTTTCCAGACCAGCCGAGAGACATAGTCCCTCCAGCGTGTTCTGGGTCGACCCCGGGGTCTGTTCCCGGTTGGACTACTGGACCTCTCTACCAACAAGGAACTCAATGGAAGAGTTAATGCTGACACCCTACTTTACTATTTGCATCAGTTCATATTCTTTCAAGGACAATAGAGGATGGCGTGGTTTGAATGCACAAGATCCACCTAAAGGTATAGTCAGATCTGTAATTTTCAGTCACTTATGGACATTTACTGAAACTAGCATTACATTTGTACGTCCACTAAATACAATCTAAACACACCAGAATAGCGTGAAAATGATGGGGGGAAAAGCTGCCAACTCTTGAGCTTTTCCATAACCGTCAAACAGCTTCTTGATGTCAGCACCAAGTCTTGATTTGTTGGTGTGTCTTGCAGAATGCTGGGCCATAGTTCCCTGCAGTTAACTCAGCAGGAACCCAGTCATCATGGTCATACAGGAAGTGTGCGTCACTGGCTAGACACCTTGCTTGAATGTTGGATTCGGTCAGAATAGGGTACAATTTTAGATTCCACACAGCCTGAAGAGTTGGGAAGAATGGACAAGCTTTGGTTATTCAAAAATCAATTCCCCATGACCTCACTCTTCCAGCTGTCGCAGTGTTCCTTGTGGTCGTATACTGGAGTGTGTCTTCTCTCTGTGTTTTTTCTAAAGAACATGGCACATCACCATTGGTCATACGGGGGCACTGTGCTCATAAAATCGAGCAAAAAGTGCTAGTAAGAGGGAGAAAGAGGTGTCAGACCCTCAACAGGTCTCTTCAGTTTGAGTAGTAACTTTAGTCCTTTGGATCAGTTCTGAAGTACTTACGATTAATGACATCCTGTTATATTCAAATATATTCTGTGGATTTTTACAAGCTCAAGTCAAGCCTTAAGATTTTTTATGATTGACTTGGACTTGTCTCAGATGTATTGGCATTTACACTTGGATTGGATTTGTCTCTGACTTCTCAGTTTTGGACTGAAAGTTTGTAAAAAATAATGTTTATGTTGTCCTTTCTTTTTACATGAACAGCATTTGACAAGAAGTAATTCCTTCTTTTAGAAATAATTGGTGCAACGTGTTATTGGGCACGTTAGCGTAGTGGTTAGTATGTCCACCTCACAGCAAGAAGGCCTGGGTTTGATTCCCAGCATGGGTGTTTCTGTGTGGAGTTTGCATGTTCTCCCCATGCTTGCGTGGGTTTCCTCTGGGTACTCCGGTGTTCTCCCACAGTCCAAAAACATGCACAGTAGGCTAATTGGCTGTTCCAAATCACCCTTAGGTGTGGGTGTGAGGGTGAATGGTTGTGTGAGTGTTGGCTATGCGATGGCCTGGCGAGCTATCCAGGGTGTACCCCGCTCTCGTCCAGAATTGGCTGAGATGGGTGCCAGTCTCCCTGCGACCCTAATTAGGATTAAGCGGCTTCGAAAATTAATGAATGAATGGTGCAATGTGGGATAAAGGCTCTGCACTGAAACACTGTTGGTGTAATGGCATGGTCTTGAAAAAGATAAGATGGGTTCCTGAGGGATGCATTGATATGGCGCACGACTATCAGCCTGCTGCCGAGAGTATATGGAAGCTAACTGGCTGGGCTCTCAAAGGAAGGATGGCATATGCTCACCTCCCTGTCACTTACAATGATCACTAGCCAATCATGTCTGTAAGTTTATGCATATTCTTCTTATTATTATTGTTATAAAAAGGAAAGGATAAGATTTTTGCTCTTAATCATGTCCTGGTCTTGATTTTTACTTGAGCTCGACTAGACCTAGTCTTGGACTCATCCTGGACTTGACGAGGTGATTCCAACCTGCAAAAGGGAAGTCCACCATATGATCACATGTCTTACCCACAATACTAAAATTTTACAGTTTAGTACAGTTGTACAGTAGAGTTAATGTGATAAAATATCGATCATTTACTTTGACAAATTCACACCAATCATCTTTAATCTATTTCAATGTATTACAGATGATCAAAAATACCATATATTCAGCTGTTTGTTCATTAGGAACACCAGGAAGTCCATTACCATGTTTGACAGATGAGAACCCGCATGTTCTACAGCATGAGTTCCTAAAAGGGACATTATTAATTTTCTGTGACGTCAAGCCTTGACCATCCTACAGTTTTTATTATTCTAGATTTATAATTACCTCCACCACTGGCATGAATCATGCATTCTTGGCATGAAACAGAACCAGCAGGACTGTTAACGTTACTGTTAACGCACTCTCTCTGTTGCTTGGCAGTTGCAGTGGTATTACTGCGTCTTCTGACAAGCTACCAGATCATGCATATTTGCATTCTGCCGCCACTGGCCAAGAACATGATATGGCTATCCCTCTCATAGTCCAGGGCTGCATTCCATAATGCTGAATATCTCATTCTCATGAGGTTATGTATGTACATGACTGTGGATAGATGAGAATGGGCAGCGAATACTGGTCTATCGATAGGAACACGTCACGGATCTGTCACGGAACCCCGCAAATACTCAAAAAATACACTGTAGATATTGTATGTTCTCTTGCAAGGCCACAGATAGTTGCATAAATACAACTGCACAGCAGCATCGACACAGTGACATACACATGGTATGTACATTGTACATATGGCAGGATACGCAAAAGAAACAAAATGTGGAGTGTCTGCATGTTACTCCCAGAAATATTTCAAAATATGTGCACACAAAATACATCTTCATTAAATGTATTTATATTTGTAAAATACATGAATGAATCAGGGGTGGCACAGTAGAGTAGTGGTTAGCAGGTCTACCACACAAGGGCGTGCTGGGTGGAGTTTGCATGATCTCCCCATGCTTGAGTGGCTTTCCACTAGGTACTCAAGTTTCCTCCCACAGTCCAAAGACAAGCGCATTAGGTTAAGTAGCTGTTTCAAATAGCCCCTAGGGTGTGGGTGTGATTGCGAATGGTTGAGTGTGTTTTGGCTCTGTGATGGTCTGGTGAGCTATTCAGGGTGTACTCCGTCTTCACCCATATCAGTTTAGCAAATGAATGAATGAATAAATTAAAACAGGACCCGATTTGTAGACCACATGTGCAATATTCTGTGTAATATTCTGCATATTTTGAATAATTGGCTCTTTTTACTACCCCCCCCCCCCCTCCCTGTCTAATTTTAATCCATTTATTAATTAATTTATTCATTTTCTAAGCCACTTAATCCTAACTAAGGTTGTGGGAACACTAGTGCCCATCTCAGCAGACTTTGGGCGAGGGCGGGGTACACCCTGGACGGCTTGCCAGGCCATCGCAGGGCAGATACTTGCACACACCATTCACATTCACACCTAGGGGCGATTTAGAACAGCCAGTTAGCCTAGGATGCAGGAGTACCCGGAAGAAAACTCCACACAGAAACACCCGAGCTGGGAATCGAACCCAGGACCTTCTTGCTGTGAGTCGGACGTGCTAACCACTACGGCATCGTGCCACAGTGTTTTAATTTTTATTTCATTTATATTTGGTGTTGGTTTGCTGTTGCAAAGTAATTTCCTCTTAAGAATCAATAAAGTATTATATTTCTTCTGCTTTATCTTCTTCTTAAATGACGACTTGGGGTCATGACCTCTAGACCACGACCAAAAGAAAATACGTTGATAAACATAATTAGGAAAACGACTGAAACATCCAGGATGGTGACTCAGATTTCCAGATGTATGAAGCTAATTACTTATTGAAATAAACATGGACCTAGTCCAGTCTAATGTGGAAGCTAGAGTCGTGACCTACTTGGTCTCCTGATCCTTGAACAAGTTGTATGTGACTCACTGAATCCTGATCCATTATGTTTACATCCTAAATATTTCGACCTGACCTATGAGAAAAGGAGCAGTTTGCTGTGGATAGAAAGCAATAAAAAGCTGTTTCAAACTGTTGAGTCATCACAGTGGTGAGTACACATGGAGAATGTGGTTTTTTTAAAGTTCCCCTGAGATTAAAAATGGGATTTCAGAGCTTTTTGAACCTCCCTGGGTTTTAATTTTATAATTTGTAAATTCCAGAAAAGAAAGAAAGAAAGAAAGAAAGAGAGAAAGAAAGAAAGAAACAAACAAACAAATAAATAATTCTAATACTTTGATACTAGTGTTCATCCAGTTAAATGAGGTCTAGAACGTAGACATCCTGCAGCAGACTCCCAGCATGTTAGCAGTAGACATGGTTCATTGGTGTGTTCTTGGCTGTGTGTCTTTCATTTCCAACTAACGCTTAGTGAAGAATAAATATTTAGCTATCTCGCTAAGATACTCTTCTGACTGTTGTGAAAATCATTTGAACACACTGTCAATCTGACTTCCTGTTTCAAAAGGGCATGTTTACAACCAAAACTAAATAACGTCTCTTCTCTTCATTTCATTTCATTTTCCAAACAGCTCACCAACCATCTCAGAGCCAACACACACATACAACCTACACTCACACATAGGGGCAATTTGGAACAGCTAATTAGCCTATTGTGAAAGGCTTTGAACTGCCAAAACTCTGGGTACCCTGGAGGAAACCAGAGTACCCAGAGGAAACCCACACAAGCATGGGGAGAACATGCAAATTTCACACAGAAACACCCTTGCCGAGCCTGGGATTCAAACCCAGTACCTTTTTGCTGTGAGGTGGAAATGTGAATTACGTAACCGTGCCACACATCTCTTAAGACATTTCATGGGGAATTCCTTCTCACACATATTCCCCCGAGCTAATTACCATAGAACCTGTGTATCAGGAGCCTATCTCTCATGGAGAAGTTAGAAAAAAGGACAGAAAAAAAGGGAGTGTAAGGAAACTTAAAAGAATACTAGAATATGCATTTGCGTCTGATTGCTGAAAGCGTTTGCAGCTGCAGAAGCATGCTATCAGCTCTTGCAATTGCTGAAGCTGACAGACTATTTTGCAACATTTGTTTGTTTAATTGTCACCACATAGTGGTGCTATCACTACCATTTCCCATAAATGACCATTCCAAAAAAAATATAAAAAAATTACATAGATTGATATAAAATCAACTGTTAGAGATATCAGCATCTAAAGAAATATCATTAACATGCTTGACATTTGAGCCTTGGAAGCATGTTTCTAGCTGTAAGAATTTAGGAGGAGTGGCATGCCAAAACGTACTCCATTTAGAATAGCAATCAAGCTGGCCTTACACGGGGATGGTTCTGACGGCGGTTCAGTGAAGTTCCAAACCGTGTTGGACCACAGTGATATCATCTCGATGCTGTTCGCCATCAACGCGCACTGGCTGGGGGATTTTCCAAATATTTGAAATTTATTGGCAGTTCTCAAAATCGAGTATCACTGTCCCGCTGCCTTGTAGTGCCCATGTTGTCACCTTTCAAAATCTTTCTGGAGCATGTTCGATACAACCTTGTTACAACCTATTCACACCATGTTTTCACCTACTGCTTATAACTATTTTGTCACACCGCCATCATTTTAATTAGCACTGGATGCCTTCAAAACTGCCCCACTGATTTCCCACACCGCCATCAGAGGCCAGCTTGAGAGTAAAGATTCGGTTCTTGAGGACAAGTGTCCTGTGCCCAGTCAGGGATCTCAAGCTCTGTAAAGGTGAGACAGTTTTGCAATAAGGTGAATAAAGCAAGTCCATGCAAGGTATGTTTTTTTTTTTTGCAGTAATATAAAAATATTCAGTGACAGCCAAGATCTTTAAAAAATTTGGTAAACATTCACAGCCTACGGCAAACCCAGGAAGGTAAGAGTACAAGTGCCGACAGAACAATGTACAACACCATTTCTGTTGTAGATTATACTGCAAATATCAGGATTATGGTGTTAAAAATGTCTGTGATGCAATAAGAAATGCGTGCACACTATGATGATCCTGTTTCTTAAACAAAGACGGATATATATATATATATATATATATAGACTTACAGTAACAAGCTCGTTGTTCTTGTTACCCCTGGTGGTGAAAAGACTGTCCAAGACCTTGTGGTATGATACAGCAAACATGTGTTCAACTAATTCATAAGGGATTATAACAGTCAGTTGTCCCCTCTGAGGCCTTGTACTCAATGCAAATCCCTATTGGTTTTGGCTTATTTCCAGAACCTGAGTTGGTCCAGATCCTGATGATTCCATGCAAGATTATATAAGATTTACACTACATGTAATCAACTTTTTTGCCTTTCCTATCACAAGACGACCACCAACCAGGGAGTGGCACAGTTCTCCCCCTCCGTGACATGCGATGCTACCGCACGCCTCTTTTCGAACTGCTGCGCATGCGTATTTGGGGGCGGCCTAGGAAAGCGCTATCCGCCCCCTCTTATGAATGAGCTCACAGACGCCCATGATTGGCTGGTGATCGCAGTGAGTGACAGGGAAGTGAGCGTATGCCATCCCTCCCTCCCGTGAGAGCTCAGCCAATTAGCTCTCATGGACTCCTGGTCACGAATGGCTGTGGCATCAACCTGGATTCGACTCCCTGTATTTTTTACACCGCTCGGCTTTTCCTGATTTGCTCAGAGCACGCAATGAGCTTCATCACGCCAGTGAACCTTGCTTTACACTGCGCGCGCTAACCTTAGTGTATGTGCTTATATGTTATAAATGCTGTAACAGGGCTAGTGTATTCCAATGCATCTGCGGAATGTTAGTGTGTACCACATCTTCCGGTCTCATTGTTGTGTGCACTAAAGTAAAGTAAAACTGCAGATAAATTCACTTTACACAGTTAATAGGCTCTAATAATATCCTGCTTTCATATCTGACATGTAAGCATTCCTCTCAGTTAGTGTGTCTCTACATAATGTCGGTCCCACTGTTTCCAAGTGGTTGTATAAATGAAGCCATGTTCAATGTCACCGTCAGTGTTGCCTATCCATTTGGGTCATCTTCAATCATGTTTTGGTTCATGAGTTGCTCTCTGAAATAGCCTGATAAAAATAGAACTCTTACTTTATACATTTTTAAAACGAATACCGCAATTTCATTTGCAATAGAGAAGATGTTCAGATTTCATAACCGTAAATGGCATGATTTCATGCCGGCAGATGACGGGGTAGAGTTTCCGATTCCATGGTCATAAAAAAGTCTGTATCTATATCCAGTATTGCATACATGTTTACCTCCATCATGTTTAACCATGTTGTACAATATCATCACATGTATTACCCCTTTAAATTTCTTCCTTACCCTTTGAACTGTGGCTTTTCCAGGGGTATTGCTAGTTTATTAGATTACTGAGTTGATAAACTGGACTGTTACTGAGAAGTTAGGAGTAAAAAGGTATTGAAATGTGGCTGTTTTGAACAGTGCTGTGCTTTATGTAGGTATGTAACAAATGCAGCCATTTATGTCATTTACCTGTCAAGCCAACAGTGTTGAATGAGCAAGTCCCCGAGTGTCACGTGAGCTAAGTTTGATAGCAAAAGGAAATGAGAGAAGCATGGTCCCCCAGAAATAATGCGGTTTGTAGTCTCTCTGTAGACTGGTCTCAGTTTTATGCCAAAGTAATCGGGTCACTCTGCTGAACAGAAAGTCATGCAAGGCTACACCACAGCGGATCTAAAAAACATGACTATATATCCAATCACTTTATCTATATACACGAGAGAGAGAGGAACTGGACGTATGATGAACACAGCTGCATTATATTCACATTTCTTGTCATGTTATTAACAGATTTTTTTTATGTCTGTGACAGTGCATCGCAATGATGGATTATATAAACTGCATCCTAGTGAACAAGAAGGAACTAAACATTCGCCCAGAGACTCCTCAATCTCCACCTGTGTGTTGATCATACTGTATTCCCGTCAAATCCAAACCCTCTCCATTCTTCTTCTACTTGGCATTAATCATCTAATGAGTAAAACCACAGATATGATGCCTTCTAGGTATACTTATTAGTCACTATTCATCATGAAACATATTCATCAAATAACAGGGCTCAACATGTTGCTGTTTACTCTGTGACAGTTTAGCTGTGCTCATGGGGAGAAGCAATCCATCGTCTCCGCAGAAATTGAAAAGCTCACTGTCTCCACTTGCATGGCACTGAGTTACAAGCTCTCAACCGCATGTCTAAATTGAGCCGAACCGTTACAGATGCCTGTACCTGTATCTGTAACAGGACCAGCAGCATGTCCTCACTCTCAGAGTCAAGGAGGAACATGCACAACCTCACCACAGTGTAATCAAATAACGAGAAAGAAAGATGTTGATTGTGGACTGAAGGAAGACTGCGTGGATTTTACACTTTAGGACCGCCTTTTCCCAATCTTGTTATTCTGAGGTCTGAAGTTTGATATGTGATTTAGGGGTAATTTTTTAAGACATCTTACTTCAGTCTGTAAGCGGACATTCTTAATGATATGCACCAGTCAGCAGCTACTCATGACCGGCGAGGTTCGAGACACGGACTCTACAGATAAAGAGTCTTTGTAAGAGATGACTATGCTTTTGTACTGGACAACAAGCGTTTGTCATGAGCACATGCTGATGTGCAAAAAAACTAAACTCAGCCTGTGACAAGCCTATTCATTTATTTATCTTAGAGCGTCTTATCCTGGTCCGGGTAGCCGTGAATCTAGCGCCTATTCCCAGGAACAGAGGGAGCGAGTTGGGAATACGTCCTGGATGGGACGCCTTCAAGCCCACCTTCATTCACATCAAGGGGCAATTTAGTGCAGCCGCTGCACTAGGGGTGTACTCCAGTCCTGCGATCCTGTATGCATATGAATTTAGTCCAGAAGTCCATACGGTCATCACCCTTCTACTATATAATGATATTTATGTATATATATATATATATATGCAGATATTTTTCCCTCTTGCGGCACAATGCTAATGGCTAACCTGAGCCACCATTCAGCTTCTCAAAAAGAGTTATATGATTAAGTGTTGGAGTATCCACATAGTGCGTGGAAGTGAGTCAGTCATGCTGGAATTCACTCGTGTTCTGGCAGAACGGAGGGACTGGCTTCAATAAGGCTGATCACGAACATGTTCTCAGTAAAACCTTTACTGCCCACTTCATCTAAAATAAAAAGGCTTTGAAAATATTATATACTTGATACTATAATTAGGACATCTACAGGTTACAGGTGAGAATGAAGGTCCATGTACAATTCCATACATCCTGAAAAACGTGCCTGCGTGTGTGCGTGTGTGCGTGTGTGTGTGTGTGTGTGTGTGTGTGTGTAAAATAGTGTAGCATCTACAGCTTATTTCACTGAAACAGACCAGCTGCAGCTTTCCTTCTCCCTTAAGCGCTGGTGGTTTCCAAAAAAACACTGCACACACACACACACACACACACACACACACACACACACACACACACACACACACACACACTCTAACAGTTTTTATTTTAACAGGCTTGAACAGGCTGTTCTGACCAGTACAGAAAGACTTTTTCAGCATTTTTAAGTCAGTTTATAATTGACAGTTATTTCACATTATACATACAACCATTCACACTCATGTTTACTCCTAGGGGCAATTTGGAACAGCCCATTAGCCTACTGTGATTGTTTTTAGATTGTGGGAGAAAAACAAAGTACCCGGAAGAAACCCACACAAGCATGGGGAGAACATGTAAACCCCACACAGGAATGTCCAAACCGGTGAATCGAACATGGGACCTCCTTGCAGTAAGACAAACCTGCTAACCACTGCACCACTGTGCTACCAATAATAATAATAATAATAATAATAATAATAATAATAATAATATTAATAATAAT